>JANHFL010002064.1:158065-177141 GCA_032468155.1 Oxyrhabdium leporinum | reverse complement strand
CTATTCTATTCTATTCTATCCTTGTATTTTATTCTTAAGGCCAGTGTTGATTCCCTACTGACAATATAGCATTGTTTTTCACAGGCTGACTAATAAGATCACCTGGCTGAGGGAAAAAATGAATAAAGCAACCTGTAGTTTGGCAAAGCCATGCACAGTACAAAAGTTACCCACCCCTTTTCTAAGATTTAATAAGTACCAAAATTTAATTTAGGAGAATCCAGAGTTCCTTTGGATTTTGCATTCCTTTCTCCCCTGGCCTTTGCTGTCTTCTTTGTCTTCTGCAACACTTTAGAAACAAATCTTATTTTTATGGAAAACTATGATTTCTATAAATAAAACACAGAAATCAATGCATGTGAGGTAATTAGCTAGACTGATCTTCAGGGGTGCTTAGATCTGGCCCATGGTGCCGGCCTGGAAATATCACCCCACAGTCCATTTTTGATCAGCAGTGCTGCAGGAGGCCGTGGAGTCTGAAAATGGGCCACGCGGGGACCACCCAGGGCCTCTGTGTGACCTGTTTTCGACTGGCAGAGTGCTGCAGGAGGCCGTGGAGGCCACAATGGGCCATGCAGAGGCTACACGGGGCCTCAGCATAGCCAGTTTTCAGCAGCAGAATGCTGCAGGAGGCTGTGGAGGATATAAACGGGCCATGGGTGGCCCCCTGGGGCCAATGCACAGCCAGTTTCTGGCCGGCAGTGCTGCAGGAGTGCTGGATTGGACTGGATTACAGTTATGTGGTCTCAAGTACGTGCCTAATATGGACAGAAAACAAGCAACATCCTATGTTAATACTACAGTTTAATGCCAGATTTTAAATACTGTAGGTCCATTTAATCTACAATCAACAATCTATAATTGACAGCCACTTCTATTTACTATCCTGGAAATTTACCTCTGCTGTTAGATCTTGTATTATCATGTTATTTATGCTATTGTATTTTTATTATTAGTTGAACAATAAAAATACAATAGTATAAATAGTATACAATAGTATAAATAGCTTTTCTGCCTGGAAAGCAATTTACTATTAAACAATGGGGTATACATTTAGAAATAAAAAGTTTAGTTGAGTATGAAGAATAAGTAATAAATGTTTGCCAGTAATATCTGGTAGAAGAGATAGGAAAATAGTTATAGTAAAGAACTGTGGAAAGAAAGAAGAAAAGGGGGGAAAATGCATCTTGAGCCTGTGTCAAACACCCACCATGGCCACACGCACCTCGGTCACTCACACAATGACCATGCACACTCCCGACCACACACACCCTGGCCCTCCGAGGTCAAACACAACCCTGATGCAGCCCTCAATGAAATAGAGTTTGACAACCTGATGTAGAATATTGCTGAGAGTATACATCGTAGAACTTATTATTTTATTTAAATTTTAATTTTAGAAGAAGGACCATGTTATCCCAGTTGCAGTCATCATCAGTTCTCATTTTTATTGACTGACCAAAACTTTTCTATTTTTGTATGCAGAGCATAAAGAAATTTTTGTTTTGTGTGTCCATCCAATGATGTCCATATGTAGTCTTTTAGCTTGTTGAAGAAGGTATTTGCTCTAAACACTGATTTTTCTTGGCAGAACTCTATTCATCTGTCTCCATTTTCATTGCATACACCAAACCTAAATATTCCTCTTATTGCAGATGGTCTCTTACTTCCAACTTTAACATTACATTCTCCTATAATTAACCTGATGTCTTCATGCTGATTTTTAGTTGAGCCAGAGTTAACCCTTATTTCATTTTAAGGGCATATTCACATTTAACTGGTGATATGAGCAATTTTAAAGACATTCAGCTATTCCAAGTTTTCTTCCATTGGAGATTTTGCTTGAACGAAAAACAAAAGATGCTAGAAAAAAAAAAGAGAGAAAAGTAGAAAATAAAAGATAACAGTCTGGTTTTCTGGCCTTGAGATTTTAGTCTCAGACAGGGATGAAAATTTATTGGCCTTGCATATGTTGATAAATTATTACTTCCAAAGCCCTTGGGCAGCATGACCAGTGATAAAGATCAAGGTAGTTGTAAGTTCAGCAACATCTAACTTACAATTCTTCGACCTAGTTTGCAAAAATAATGTGTTCATGATTAAAGAACAGAAAGATGTTGCATTTTAAGACTACTTGTTACAGATTTTCTCTTAATTTTATCTAGAATGCTAGGGAAGTATGAACTAATAGCATTTTCTTGCTAATTTATCTATAGACAGTTTTGGTGCCACACAGTGAATATACTGCCATGTTAGAACCAACCTAATTTCTGCCAATTAAGTATGGCATTTGTATGCAGCCAGTGATACACACTTTATTTTTTAGATCTAAGGATGCAGGTATGTGGCAAGACCATATGTTGTTTGGAATCTCTGTCCTGCTTAGATATCTAGAGGAAGAAGTATAGAATTGGATTTATTTTTCAGTTTGCTGGCTTATAAATTACAGATCTGGCAGGTATATGGAGCTGCTCTGTGGGAGCAGGTGGTTCAGCTGCCTCCACCTGGGGTGGTTGGGCACAGAGATCCATTTGTAATTGTCCCAGCCAGCCCCTCCTTCTCCTCTTCAAGCTCCGAGGGATACCGTTAACAGCTGCCTGACAAAGTAAAGAGTTTGCTGTCAAGAACGCTGGGCTCAGAAATCTGATTTTGGCTTCAGACTAATTCAATTCTGGTGGAAAGGGATGAAATTGTTACACTGCTACCTGCTGGGTCACATAACTGCTGACTGAGGGGAAAGATAAGACTTTCTGTTTTCTTGTGCTCAATCTCTTCATCTTTCTAGGAGACCAAATATGGTGCAGATCAGCTGCTGTATCCCTGAATTCCCTTCTGGTCAGAAATTTCAGGGAAGTGACACAAAAAACATGGGAATAACGAAATGTATCCATGAATGTTTGGTCATATGCTGACAAATAATGCATTTGAGGAGAAAAGTAGCACCCTGTTTTTTTCTGGCCAATTTTTAGAAAAGCTTTCACTATAGCATACCTGTTTGAAATATTGAATTTGAGAATGGCAATGCTTAATGGGTCTTGGGCTGCCAAGAATTTCTCAATGCATAGAGTTCTGCCAGTTCTTTGGTTCAGGCTCACAAAAAAAGAGAATCTGTAGAAGTTCCTCCTTTATGGATCTGATGAAGACCATTATTAGGCAAGGAGCCCACCTCTTCCAGAATTACAGAGCAGCAGAAGTATTGTGAGATAGAATTTGACACCATATTTTCTTTGGTCTTATTTGCTCCTTTTACAAAATGATCCAAGCTGAAAAAAAAACCCTGCTGCAAAGATGAGTTGGGAAATGAGGTATATGGATCAGACCTATAACATTGGCTTCAAAAAACACTTTAATGTCTGCAACCCCAAGGTCATGATAAACTCCTATTACCTTCAGGAGAGAAAATCCACAGGCTTCAAAAATTGGGCAAAGCGTGGTTGCTGCTGGTGAGTAGTATTTCTGAAGTGCATAGCAAGCTTGGGATTGATTTTTTTGAATGGAGCAAAATGCTGCTGATGCAATTCATGTATTGGTGGTTTCCATTAAATATTGAACTGCTAGAGAGAACTGGAATAAGATGAAGGGCAGGATTATCCTTGCTTTTATATCACTTATTTGGTGAATATCCATGATATTTCTATATTTGTATTCTATACAGCAGGCATAACAATATACTACAGGGTGTAAGGTGAAGAAAGAACTTAAAACATCCATTTTGCCACAAATCCTGCAAATATTCTTTTTCATTAACCCTTCCAATCTTTCAGTGGAAGTTTTTTAAAAGTCTAGATGGCAAATTAGTGTGAAAGAAAGTTGACGAAACAACTTGAGGCTTAGATATATGATCTGTTCCTAGAATCAGTTATTGTGTCTCATAATCAGTGGTTTGCAATGGGTTTGTTTTAATGACTAACCCAAGCAATCTCAAATAACATTAACAGGGGAAAAAAACACTAGGTGAGTTCATGATTGTTTTTGCAGTCTGTGGTGATTCCCATTATTGCAAGTGTTTATACAAGCAAATTTTGTAATTACCTGTTCTGGAATATAAATTTGCCCAGTGTTATGTATTTGGGTTTATTACTAATGAAACATCATTTTCTTGAGAAGCTCTTAAAAACCAAATAATATTCTACACACAAATTAATGCATTATTTTAAATGCCAAGTCTTGGGCAATCATCTTAATTCAAGAAGAGCCTTCAGAAGGGGAGATTTTTAAAGATTCCACGGAACTGTTAATAATCTCATGTAATTCTCAGAATGAAAAAGGTATGAAGTCTTCTCCCTTATGGCTTAAAGGCAAGCACAGAAATTGTATAAGTTTTTCCTCAAGGCTGTGGAGTGTATTGTGGAGTTGCCCACAGTATTGTGTATTTGCCCAGTTTTGTTCATTCTGCATGACTTGGACCACAAGCTTTTTTCTTAAAGGGATAAGTGGAAATCATACACCACTGTGAGGAGATGCAAATGTCCTATATTTTCCAGTATTCTCCATTGATGCTTATAATTGCTGCTCCAGATTTGAATTGAAGTTACAGGAGACCATCCATTACCAACTGTTTTCCAACAGCTGTTGAAAAAAGTTAAGCTATGGATATGGACTACACTGCACGCTAGATTTATGAAAACTCAATCACACAATATATTGGCCTGCACAGGCATACATTTGTGCATGTCTGAGAAAGACCAGGACTTTTTGCGCAGACAGAAAACATTCTGTGTGGACCAGTCTTTAATGTTCATCCACGATATTAACATAGTTCCTAGGATTCTTGATGTCTTGATTCTGAATGTGCCGAATCCAGACGGATTGATCACCGAAGGGGGCTCCAGAGATATTTGTAGTTATTTCCTGATGTGAAGGAACTGAACACATTTGGCTGGAGCTCATTCAAGTTTGTTTGTTCCTTGGCTTTGGACCAGGAATACATCAGACTGAAAATGTGATCTGGGCTGCAGAACACCAAGCGCTCCTGTCTTGTGGTTTCTTCTGTCCTCTTCCTGTTCCATTTGTGGATCCATTTTAGAGCCAGAACCTGCTTTAGGGAGTAAAAGAGTGGCCAAATTGGCTCTCTTGCTGAATTTATGTAGACAAGACATTAACATGATATGATTCTTACTATATGGCATCCTGATGGGAGATCAGGCTATTCTATTTTTTTTTCATTAATTATTCCAGGACTGAGAAATAAGTTATATCTTACCTCTTATAGACTTTTAGCTGAAAAAAGAAAAAAATGGATTTGTGATTGTGGGTTTGAAGATTAGAAAGAGTTATGAAAACAAGGGAATTATGAATATATAACTGGGGAGAGAGAGGGTATAAAATATAAGTGCATTTATAGCCATTGCCAAAAAGATTGGAAGCTGCTTCTTTGTAATTTTTTTGTTTCTTCTTATTTTCTATTTTTTTCTTACTTATTCACCATTTCTTTTTTTTTCTTTTCTAATACTTGCATTGTTTTTATCCTGCTAAAGAATCTTCAATAACAATTTTAATAAAAAAGAAATACATTTTATCTTCAGTTGATATTTTTTTTCCAGTGAAGAAGTGTGTCACTGGGGTACAGTTTGCTCATAACGCTAAGTAGTCCTGAACTGATTTATGCATCTTAGTTACAGTGGTGACAAAAATGGAAAGAGAGTAATAGGGATAGGGGCTGCTTACAGTGGGGAAGTGCCTAGGTCGGGGGCCACAGATTCTTCCTTCTGGACTTGTACTGTACAATTCTAGTGAAGCTTGTGCCATGAAATAAAAGCATTATTTTTAATCCCTACAATTCAAGATGGTTTCATTCATTCATTCATTCACTGAATTTCGATAGCTACCCATCTCAGTCAATAACTATATGTTATGGATCTATGTATGAATAGCACTTTTTGATTAGTACTGGAGTTTAGGACTGAGATGACAGTCCTATAGTCAATTGGAAGAACTTGTCATGAACTTTACTGGGACTGTGTGTGTGTGTGTGTGTGTGTGTGTGCACAACACTCTAAATCCTATGGTGAAAAGTGTTTCAGATGATGGTGGGATATGCAGTCATGCCTCTCTGCAACTCCTTAAAGCAAATGCATATTTTCCAGGAACTGCATTGCAGCTGGGTGGGCCAGGTTGAGCTCCTGAATTAAATAAAGGCAGAATATAAAAAAATAAATCAGGAATAAATGCAGCTGATTTTAAAAGCAGGGCAGATGAGGGATACACGAGCACCCACTGTGCCCGGAAGCATCTCTTTGCTTTGGAATCTGAAGTACTGCTTGGCTCTAATGTGTAGAAGTGTGATGGAAAAAGTTGTGAGGGTTTTGTTGTTTTATAATTTTTACCACAAACTCCTTTCTGTCAAATTTAATATGACTTTTACAAATAACATGAAACAAAGATGATCACAGAGTTCATTTTTCTATTGAAGATGTCACAAAGTCCAGAAATGAATAGCCCGAAGGGATAGCTAAATGACTAGCCACTTAATAAACCTTAACGAATGAATATTGTCTTTCCTATCCACTCCTTCGTTGCCTCCATAAGTGGGCTTGAAGCGAAGTAATGAATCAGGGAAACATCCATGTTTCACTCTTGCAAAATGCTTTTTTCCCCTTTGAATATGCACTGTGGCTTTTAAGGAAGTGTTGGAGCTTCAACATTTTACTAGCAGGATTTTATGTGACGTGCTTTCTTTTGTGTGTGCGCTCAGCCATATTCTACTTCTTATTCTCTAGCTGTTGCTTCCAGCCCCCTCACATTTTAAGCGTAATTGGTCTAGAACCTTTAATTTCAGCAATTTTTTCTTTCCATTTGACAGAGGAAGAGGCATAATGCAACCTTTTAAAGTGAACAATTGTTTCACAGTATTGTTTGAGAAAGCCAAACACCAAGATTTGAAAGATTTGATTCACCAGCTTAATTAAATGTGTGGTAAATTAAAGTAGGGCTCCCAACCAATTAAATAATTCTGAGTTAATTATTGTGTGTGATTTAATAGAAAAGTTGACTAATTAGCTATGTAAAAACCTTTAACTGTTTCAAAAACATCATTCTTTGGGTTTTTTAACTGATATACCAGTGTTTCACAGTATGTACTATAAGATGATACTTTCTTCCATTTGAGAGAAAAACATGGAGAACTTTTACTGCCTATAGTGTGTTGTAAAAATTAGATTGAAAATTATGTCTGTCTGTCTCTGTCTGTCTGTCTGTCTGTCTGTCTGTCTCTAATAAATAAATTGCCCAGCTTGGAAAATTCCTTTTTAGAAACAAGTGAATATATTTACTCTGGCCATTGTAATTATACATTATTTTCTTGTGCCTTCAAAATCCTGCTAGGTGCCCTGGATAACTACGCAATTTTATTGTATTGCTATGCCACTCTTAACTCTCCATACAGTATATTTTTGTTTATTTCTAAAATACAATTCTACAAAAGACTAGTGAATAAGCTAGAGTGCTATCTGGGTCCTGTGCAAAAAGATGTTCCCATTGTGTAGCTCAGGGGTATCAAACTCAATTTCATTGAGGGCCGCATCAGGGTTGTGTTTGACCTTGGGGGGATGGGGTGGGTGTGACAAGGGTAGGCGTGGCCAATTTGATGTCACTCTCGTTGGGGCGCCTGTGACAGCCAGAGCGTTCTGCCAGTGAAAATGGGCTCCTGAGTTCCATTTCCGGCTGTGACAGCCTTCTGCAACCCTCTCCGTTTTCACTGGCAGAGGCACTGCGGGCCGGTCCCTTGCTGTTTCCAGGGTGGCCCTGTGGGCCAGATCTAAACACCCAGTGGGTTGGATCCGGCCCGTGGGCCTTGAGTTTGACACCCCTGATGTAGCTACTTATGTTGCTACTTGTGTCAGCTTAGATATAAATTATATTGCATACTCATTTCCTGTATCCAAAGTACAACTCAGAGGGAGATGATCCACATTTAGCCCATTTTATATATGTTTCAACAAAAATACGTCAGAAAAAAATAATAAGAAATTCCTTTTCCAATCAAATCAGACCTTACTGATCAGTTTGTAACCCAGTAGAAAAGCTTAGTGTTTTTATATTGTTTGTCATCCTTCATTCCAGTCTGTGATTTGAAGACATCTGGATGGACAAATGAATGGAAAGGGTCTGACGGTGTTCTGTCAGCAAAACACAGTTTGGGAGCTAAACTCCACTATTACATGTAGATTTGACACATTCCTAGGTATAAGAAAAATAAGCTGTTTGTATTAATAGGGATAGTTATAAAATTTTCAGTTTTTGTAGAATTGAGTCCATTAAAAGCTGCATCAGTTATCTGCCATTGTTGGCAAGAGAATTAAGATACTGAGAGGCAGATGCATGCTTGGCATAGCACCCCTGCTATAAGTGGACTTGTGCTGGGACAGTGAACAGTTGCAAGAATAAAATGATATTTCTTATATGACGTGGCTGACTGAGACAGACATGCAGGAGTATTTCACATTGTAGTCAATGTCCTTTTGTCCTTAGGGAAACTATCTGATCCATTTTCTTTATCCAAAATAGGTGATTTTGTTCTGACCCCGCACCTGCTTGTGCATCCCGAACAAATCATTTTCCTGCTAACAAGCTAATTGCTAGCCTAATTATTTAGTGAGGTGGTGTCAGTGTAACATGGCAAGCGGGTGGTAAGAACTATATTTCGCATCCCGGGAGTGCAGCTGTATTTGTCACTTCCCAGAGAGTTTGTTGAGACAAAGCAGAGAAGAGTAAACATCATAAACATTGATGCCTCTTGCATATTCAGGAGCAGATGAGGTTGCGGAAGCTTGCGCACTGGGAGGTGGAAAGCAAGGTGGAAGAAAAGTGGTATGATGGCATAAATATTCTTTTGGAAATCTTTTACACTCTGTGCTCCAAACAGGCTGTGCTGTTCAAAGAGTTGGAGGAGTGCAAATTTGAGAGAGACTAACTTTTCAAGGCAGTGGTCATGTGGTTAAAAAGATATGGTACGTTCATATGGGCATCATACCCCAAATGTGCAGTATTATCTTTATAAATACCTAGGAAAACTTGACTTCAGCCCTCATGTTCAGTATATAGGTTGATAATACCCTTGAAATGAATGCATTTATATTCATCTTGAAACAAAATTCTATCTAAGTGTTGGATTCTCCTTAAGATACAATTCTGCATTCTTTCTTTTTTTAAAGAAAACAAAATATTTATGTAATGTGAAGTATGCTTTTATAAAACTAGGCCTTTATTGCCAGCTGCTCTACTTTTAAAATATTTCTTAAGTATTCCTTTTCTAAATGTGGCCAATTTAAATTGGCATGTTTTAAAATTAGCCAAGATGCAAATAGTTGAGCCTGGCATTCCGTTCTCCTTTCTAACTGAGAAAAGTGACATTCCCTATGTGAAATTGGTCCCCTTATGTCAACTTGGTGAATTATTTCCTCGGTTTAATTATTTTCTGCTTCCTCATCACAAACCTCTGTTAAATGAGCTATGGGATTCAAGAACAGCTGAGCAAGCAAACAAAATTGCAGCTGTGAATTGGTTGGCTTGGCCGGAGTCAATTCCCTCAGCTTGCCTGCGCTTTTAGCTGCTTTCTCTCACCACCCCTTTCACCAAAGAGCAGAAGGTCTCCAGTTAGCTGTTGCTTGCAGAGGCCCCAGTCTATGAATGACTGACAATTCTAGAGCTGCCTTTCGAAGCCCTTTAACCATACAGCTCGAGAGGAATGCCTCTATGTGGGGCGTGACAAGAAACCCAGGGGAAAAGCAGACAAACCTTTGGTCCTAAAAGACTGCAAAATAACAGGATGGTTAAAAGGGCAACTCACAGGGATGTAAAAACAATTCTTTTTATGTGCACAAAGTGTTCATGCTTGCCCCAAAGCTGTATTAGCTTGTTTTTTTTTGTTTATTTGTAATCTGTTTCCTGAATGCCTCACCTGCAAATGTGTAATTAGGATTTTGCTACTTAACGAAGAAGGATTTGGAAGTCGTAAGATTCAACAAAGCATAAGAAGCCATATTCATTTGGATTTTATGCTGTTTTGGCATTGAGTAGTAAGGTTATTTCTCTTCAGCAGTGAGGAGCCTCGGGTCTTTTTTTTTTTTAATAAATCAATACTTTACTGAATTATCAGGATCAGATAGTTTATATATCAGGGTTCTGATGGAGCTGGCAAATGTGATTTCCAAACCACTGAATGAAACCTTTCAGAACTCCAGGAGTGCAAGGGAACTGGTAGAGGACTGGAAAAGAGCTGATGTGGTTCCAGTCTTGAAAAAAAGGGAAAAATGAATCCAGGAAACCACAGACTAATAAGGCTGACATCAATAACTGGAAAAATCCTGGAAAAGATAATCAAGCAGAATATCGAGGAGCACTTAGAAAAGAACAAGGTGATTACAAGAAGCCATCATGGGTTTGTTAAAAGCAGGTCATGGCTTATTATCTTTTTTGATAAAGCAATTAAATTAGTGGATCAAGGAAACAGTATGGAAATACTACACTTAGACTTTGGTAAGACATTTGATAAAGTAGACATTTGATAAACCTACTTAATATGATAGGACAATATGGGGCAGACACACCACTAGATGGATTTGTGATTGGCTGACCAACAACACTCAGTGTGTGGTCCTCAGTGGAATTAAATCTATGTGGAGAGGAGCATCCAGTGGGATATCTCAACGTTCTGTCCTAGGCCCAGTGCTGTTCAACATCTTCATAAATGACCTAGATGAAGGGGGATAGTAGGGGTACTCATCAAATTTGTACATAAGCCGAAGCCAGGAAGAATTGGTAACAGTTTGGAAGATAGACTCAAGATTCAGAATGATTTTGATGGACTTGATCATTGGGCTCTATCCAAGAAGATGCAATTCAGTAGTGGGGAAAGCAAGGTCCTGCACTTAGATAGAAAATACACAGGTATAGAATAAGAAGAACCTGGCTCAATAGTAGTAACAGAGAGATATCTAAGTGTCCTAGTGGACTACTATTTAAGTAGGAGTTAGCAGTGTGCTGCAGCTGCAGCTGCAGCTGCCAAAACAGCTAATGCAATCCTGACCTGCGTCGATAGAGGGATAGCATCAGAATCACAAGAAGAGATAGTACTGCTCCATGCTGCACTGGTGAGGCCACAGTTAGAATACTGTATTAATCACCAAGTACCACAAAGAAGAAGGAATCAAGTTATTCTCCAAAGCACCTGAGGGTAGAACAAGAAGCAATGGGTGGAAACTAATCAAGGAGAGAAATAACCTAGAACTAAGGAGAAATTTCCTGACAGTGAGAACAATCAACCAGTGGAACAACTTGCCTCTAGAGGTTGTGAATGCTCCAACACTGGAAGTTTTTAAGAAGAGATTGGATAACCATTTGTGTGAAGTGGTGTAGGGGGTTGGACTAAAAGAGCTCCAAGGTCCCTTCCAACTCTGTTTATTCTATTCTGTTCTGTTCTGTTCTGTTCTGTTCTGTTCTGTTCTACTCTATATTCTCTACATTCTACATTCTATTCAATTCAAGTCACCAAGATCCAAAAAAGATATTAATGCAGAGAAGAGCAACAAAAATGGTAAGGGGTCTGGAAGCTAAACTGTACGATGAATGGCTAAAGGAACTAGGTATGTTTAGCTCATGGGTGTCAAATTTGATCATGTCATGTAATGTCACGTGACATATCACAACGTTTTTGCCTTTGAGGAACGAGTGGGCATGATCTGTGAATGATGCATCTGGCCCACGGGCCGCTAGTTTGGCACCCCTGGTTTAGCTTAATGAAGACAAGACTTAGGGGTGATATGATAGCAGTCTTCCAATATTTGAATGGCTGTCACAGAGAAGAGAGGATCGACTTATTCTCCAAACTACCTGATGGCAGCATAAGATGCAATGGGTGGAGTCAGAGGGAGATCCAACGTAAAAGTAAGGAGAAATTTCCTGACTGTGAGAACAAGTAATCAGTGGAATAGCTTGTCTCCCGGAGTTGTGGATGGTCCTTTGCTTGAGGTTTTCAAGAATAGACTGGACAACCATTCAGTCTGGGATGGAATTACGGTTTCTGCTTCAGACAGGAGGTTGGACTGGAGGACCTCCAAGATCCCTATTACTCCACAATTCTATGAATTTATAACAAGGGTTCTGCTTCTTATACTTTTAAGGTATCTGAAAATTAATTTTTTCTTTCAACTGTTGTTACAACCATCATCTTGTTCTTAAGTTGCTTCTTGTCTTATGCCCTAAAAGATAAGAGAGAAGCCTGCCGTGTCCATGCAATTGTTTGGATCACCTGTGTTCTCTCTAGCTTCAAGCAAAGGTTTACCTAGACACTCACACAAGCTTTGGTAACTAGTATCTGGCTTAAAGTATCTGAAAAATTTCTTACAGAAACAGAATGCTGCTTCCGTTTCTTCCCTCATTTTGCCAAAAGGAGATTTTACAATGAGAGTTTGGGGCAAAAGCTCTGGGTTGGAGCAGATTTAGGAAATTCAACATGCTGGAATTTAAATATTTTCAATTGATGAAGGCCACCTAAGACAGCTTTCATGCTTAAGGCAGGACTAGAACTTAAGAGTTGCGTGATTTATAGCCTAGTATCTTAACCACTAGACCAAACTGGCTCTCATGCATAGATTTGTGTAAGACACTATGCATAGGATTGCAGCTAGTTGCATCTGGGGACCTCCTGGATGCCAAGCATAGTTTTTAGAAGCTGCTATCTTTTGCTTCGTTGGTGAGGCACACTACCACCACCACAGCTGTTCTTGAAAGGGTCTGGTTCATTCTTTCCATAAGGCCATCTGCCTGTGGATAAGGATTGGTATGCACCTTTGTATTCCTAGGTCTGTGTATAAGTATTTAAGATAAATTGGCTGCTTTATCTGCAAGGATCCCATATGGTATGCCTATTCCACTAAAGCTTTTGACCAGTTTCTTTGCTACTCTTTGGGCAGTCACATTTTTAATGGAACTGCTTCAGGATAACAAGTTGCGTAATTACAGACAACTAAGATATACTCATTGCCTTTACTAGACTGGCAAAGGGCCTACAATGTCCGCTGCTATTTTAGAAAAAGGAATAGCAATTAAAAGAACTTAATTGACAGAGGGCAAGATCTATAGTAATGGGCCACATCTTTACAAATTCCTGGCCAATGAAATCTATCTGAAATTCTGTATGTGGTCCTATCTCTACCTATATATCCAGACCATGGATTTTCATGGACTAGTTCTTATATAGCCTTGCGATATCCCTAGGGAGCTACTAACTGTTCAATTTATTCCTTTGTATAGGGATGAAACCTAATTTGGTACAGCAACCCTGTTTTTTCTTGAAATCTGTATGTT
This sequence comes from Oxyrhabdium leporinum, assembly GCA_032468155.1. Taxonomy (NCBI): domain Eukaryota; kingdom Metazoa; phylum Chordata; class Lepidosauria; order Squamata; family Cyclocoridae; genus Oxyrhabdium; species Oxyrhabdium leporinum. Next base: position 163,836 of record JANHFL010002064.1, on the reverse strand, counting down.
GGTTCCTTGTTTCCCTCCTTTTTTTAAATTGCAAACCAACAAAAGTTTTAACATTGGAGCTTTCCTTTGTACAAGTCCTAAGCAAATTTCCCATATAGGAATGTCTGTCCCTATGGCTTCACCCCTAGCTTTATTGGAAACTTTCTCCTTTCCAGAACACATTTATTAAATCAAGAGGGCTAAGAAGAATCCCAGGTTCCTTCACCTTCCTGCTTCTGCTCCATCCTCATCTTTGCCTCACTCTTGTTATTACTCCCACCATCTTAGACTCCTTGAATTCTTTTTTCTGAATCCAACCCTCAATAAGTGAAAAATCTTTAACAATCCTTAATGAAAAGTTAGGGATTACTCTACCTTTGCCTGTTATTCTCGCTTTAACCAATGGGACCATTTCAATCTGCCCAAACACACTTGTAAGAGGCTCTTCTACCGTAGATGCTGCCTTTACTAAATGAGAACATCCCAGTGGTTGTCTATTCCCAATATCTACTAAGCACCCAGCAGTGACCATGTAGCCCTCTGCCAGCAGAAACGGAGTGCGGGAGGTCACTGGCAGAGTGGTTGTCACTGGCAGAGGCACCATGGGCCGGTCCTTTGTTGTTTCAAGGCCAGCCCTGCAGGCCGGATCTAAGCACCCTGTGGGCCTGATCTGGCCCCTTGGCCTTGAGTTTGATACCGCTGGTGTAAGGCATTACATCATACCTGTATAGGATTACTTCTTTAACAAGGGAGTAATTGATTACTTCTCTTGCTGGAAGATTACCATAAGCTCTCAAAGCCTTTCCTGTTAACCATGAGACTATTTTGGCCACCATCCGCTTTCAGTCATTTACAAGACGTAGCTACTCCTGGTAAACATGGTAAAACTAGGCTTCTGTGTCGTCGTCTTCTGATGTCTTAGGGATTGTTACGTCTTTGGAACCCCACTATTACATTCTGAAAACCTTAGAGCTGATGGTGCTACTTCTGATGCCTGGACCCTTCTAAATCAGTCCTCCAAAGTCTTGTCTTTCACTCTTTTCTCATTCTAGTCTCTTTCCTTTGTGTGCCCCTTCTCTCTTTATTAACCAAAGCTTTTTTGTCTTACTCTGTTGCTTTAACATTTCTGTAATGATATTGGTCCACATGTCTGTTCCTAGCCTCATTTCTGGCTGGTTTAGCTTCTTCAGTTTAACTACAGGTAAAAGGTGGATAACAATCTGTAACAGACAAAGTCTCTTCTAAGAAAGAATCTGTTCCTTCTACCTTTTCCACGGCTCTTTTTTTGGTGTAGGCTTTCATAAGAGTCTGGTTTCTGTGGCTCTTAGCTATTCCTTGCAAAGTCTGAACTCTGCGAGGAGCAAACTCCTTTCCTTTTGCAAATGGGGTTTGTTTTGTTTTTATGGAGTGAATGTAATGAACTTGAGTTTAAGCCATCTCCACCCATCTCCACCCGTGTGATTGCCAGTTTATGTTTGATGTGCCACCTTTTTATGGATCTCTCTCCATTACCACCACTTTGTCACAGGCTCTCTTATGTACCCCCAATTCATTGGATTCAAAACACAAAAGAGCAAACAATACAGGTCACTAGGCAACACAAACACACAAGCATTCACAGGATATTACACACTAATCATCCCTACTCCACTTTTCTCCACTGCTGCTACTATAACATCTACTGCTTCTTATGAGTACTCCTACTCCTTATGAGTATTGCTAGAGGGGAAAAATATATATATTTCTGCCTGCTTCTCCACCCCTCTCCCTCCTTCCCCCCCCTCTCTCTCTCACACACACACTGCCCCACATGTCTCTCAGAACTGCTTTTATAGACTGATTGCCTGCTGGCTGAGGAGAGGGCTTAAAGAGACAGGACAACAGCAACACTGGTGCTGTCCATTTTCTAAGCAGCCTGTTTTCTCACACATAACCAAAATATAAATTGCTCAATATAGAATATGTGACCTTCTAGCCCAGGGGCGTCAAACTCGTGTCGTCATGGCATCGTCACGTGATGTATTGAGATTCCCCCCCTCCTTTCTCTAAACTGGGCGTGGCCAGCGAGTGACGCATCCGGCCTGCAGGCCACGAGTTGGACACCCCTGTTCTAGCCTCTGTTTAAACACCTTCAGTGTCTACCACTTCCTGAAAGGATGCAGAGTCCACCCTGCATAGACTTACGGTACTCATAAACTGCATATTGTACCCAGCTACTGAGCGGTGTGACAATAAAGGATAAAGAGTAACAGTAATGAGTTAGTACTAAGAATTAGGTGCAGGTAGCAACTTGCCATATTTAACTTTATTAAATATTGAAGGCAAATGAAGTCATCATACTAAAGATCTATGTTTCCAAAGTTATGTGCACATACATATTTTATAGGTGGTATTAGCTCTAATAACCATTAAAAGTCTATCCTGCTTTCTAGCTAAAGCTGCATCTTTTAAATAACCACATACAATACCTAATTCCCCCCCCCCCCCAAAGTAAACAAAGGAGAGAGTCAGTTCTCTGTTTCCCGGAAACTTGTATAACACTGTTTGTATCTTTGCCCCTTCTTTTAACAATATTCCCCTCAGGTTAACCTGGCAGTTCTCAGAGAGCAACAGTAACATTCACAGCTGAAGTCTCTAGAGAACAGTAGTTTGCCATTAACATATAACCGTATTCTGATTGAGATAGCAGAACAATGGATTTAGTTTGTAATCTATGGAGAAGTTCATTTTTAATACCTCCATTTTGAATCCATAAATTGTTGGTTGCAGAAAATAAGTTTTTTCTCTCCCTCCCATTTTCTTCAATTTTCTCTGCATCCCTGGACCCTCAAATACATGGTCAGAGACTGCTGGACCAGATGTTGTCATGGCAACTGCTCTCTTTCTGCAGAGGTGGAGATGGGAGCAAATATCATGGTTCAAGAAATTTCCCTATTTCTGACCCTCCCCTCCTTTTTTCTTCCCCTCCTGGGTTTTCTCCATTCCTCAGTGTCATCCTCTCTTAATTCCATGTGCTTACTTCAAAGTGAAGAGTATTAACGGGTGTACTTTGCTGTGGATTAAGGGGGACAACTGTTTTGACCATTTGTGGAGTTGGATAGGAGGGGGCACAACATTGGGGGTGGTTTCCTTGATGTTTTTGTTCAAAGTGAACATAAAGATAGTAGTTGAAAGGAATGTGGAGGAGGACACAGCTAAGAAAGAGAAGCTAGATGAGAAGAATTGCTGCAGAAAGTTGGGTTAACCCATGGGTGTCAAACTCGCCGCATTACGTGTCGTTTCGTGACTTTCCCCCCTTTGCGGAGCTGGGGTGGGCATGGCTTGCGCGTGATGCATCCAGCCTGTGAGCTGCCAGTTTGACACCCCTGGGTTAACCCTATTGTACTATGTTTCAGTTTGTTTAGCTTGATGATGTCAGTTGAGATGAGGGACACATGAGACCATCTACTTCCTGCTCAGTCCTTACCATCCTGAGTACAGGGAGAGATTGGATTGAAAATAAAAATGAAATAGTTCTTTGAAATATAGAATTGTGAAAAAATATTCTTCCTCTTTTTAGATTTTTCTGAATTTCTGGATTTGTTTGTCACTGAGAAGTCCATGTATGTCTTCCAGATAGAAAAAGGGAGTTAGCATGAGCAAACACCACCACCACCACCACCACAAAACACAGCTTCTGTGTTTGTTTCATTTATTTCATTTTTTTTTAAAAGAACATTTTGTGATGTCCCAGTGTGAAAAAAGTAATTTGCATCCAATTAGGCCAGGCTCCCTTAAATATCAGTATGACCCACATTTAAGCTCTGATAATGTTTAGAGGCAAAGGGATACAAAATTTAAAAAAAAAAACTTGAAAAGAGAGGAACATCCCCCACCTCATTAACTTGTAAGACTGTTATTAAAAACAGACTGCTCTTCAGTGCAGGATATTGGGCAATTATAGATTAGGTTCCCTCTATTCCACTTTGGGTGATGAGATGACATGTGGGAGTTTTAATGAAATACTATTTAAGTATTATATATTATATTATTTATTTTGATAATTAACTTTTAAAATTCAACCTCTCCTGCCTCTTCCCTGTTGTACTTGCTTTGGAAGGACACCTCCCCCACCCATCGCCCCTCTGTGTTGGCTAGGGACCTTTATTATTGTTGGCTCTTTTGTGTTTTGAGCCCAATGTACAGAAATATATTTATATATAAATTATAGTAACTTGGAAATGCTGGTTAAATAGATAAAGCTTCTCATCCTAAAATTAATTCATTCTGGTAAACTATCCAGATAAACTGAGAATCTGTCTTAAAGCTAAAGCTGCATGTACTTTTCCTTATTGTTTGATATTTAGGGTTAATCTGGATCTGGTAACCCAGCTTTTTCCAAGAATTTTAATTCCATAGTTTATCAACAAATGCTTGTCCCTTGTCATTATCTACATAGCTGTAGTGTGCTGAGCACATACTCTGAATTTACTCTGCATGTATTTTTTCCTTATCTTTGCTTAAAGCCTCTTAGTTATTATGTAAACAGTGTATTTCCATTCCCTGTCCAAATGGATTTTTTCTGGAGTTTAGTGAGAGAACTCTTTTAATTTTTTATCCCACCCAGTGAGTGAAAAGAGGGGGGCAATCTTCTAAGCCAGGAGTCCCCAACACCTGGTCTGTGAACCGGCACAGGTCCGCGGCATGCCAGCAACTGGGCCATGCAAACAAACGAAGCCCATCCATGGGATGCAGGAAGAACACAAAACCATGTGCCCTTCAGTCCACGGAAAAACCTTTCTCCACAGAACTGGTCCCTGGTGCCCAAAAGGTTGGGGGCTGCTGTTTTAGGCAGTAGCCCCGTATATGTGATGTATAAATCTCCTGCCTTGCTTTTTTCATAAAAACATTTTATTCTAATGGATAGTTGGTGCAGATATTGGCCCTCGGCTGCCTTTATAGTTTTTGGATTTTCTGTGCGTGTGGGGTTCTGGATTATGTTGATTGTTTTCATTCTAGCTGTTTTAAATCTAATTTCTAAATTAAAAGATGCTGAGTCTTGATATGGGGGAGATGCAAATATTTCTTTAATAAAGAAAAATATTTGGGCAGAAACAAGGGACAACAGCTGAGAATAAGAAATGGGAGATAGATCAATTTTCTGAAAATGTAGAAGGAAATCTATATGGGCAGATTCTATGGCCCGTCTGCACCTGCCATTTGCAAGCAGATTCCTCTTACAACTGAGGAGATACAATATTCCCTATTGAGGCATAACCTGGGGGAGAACTGGAAAAAAAAAGATATGGAATTACAGGGTGCAAGTTCCCCTTGGGCTGTTTTCTGCAAATGCTAAGAGCGTATTGTATAATAAATCCTTGAGATTATGAGAAAAGCCCAAGAATAATTTCTCAAGTGGTGCTGGTTAAAACATGTACATACCGTACAGGCTTAATGGAAGAATTTGGCTCTTAACAGAAAGGTAAATACTTAGCAATGTCTTTGCTGCTTTTCAGTATCTTAACCTCTTCTCTGTAGGATTTTAAATAAAAACAAGCTTAGGCCCCAGGTTGCTTTCATTGGGATAAAAAACTTGCCACCTTCTTGCTCATGCTGACTAGACCGATCCTTTAATGGCCCTTTACAGCCTTTCAACCCAGTTATTTTGGAACCTGCTTATTTTGAATCTATTTATTTTCCCTCCCTTGTACTCTTCTTTCTTTCTGGAATAATTTCTTAAGAGTAAACTGTTCTTGGAGGAATCGTTCCCCCCCCCCCCCTTTGGTACAAAGTATAGTGAATTATAAATCCAT
>JANHFL010002064.1:134433-145798 GCA_032468155.1 Oxyrhabdium leporinum | reverse complement strand
GAGAGAGAGAGAGAGAGAGAGAAAACGAGAACAGTGGATGCTTTTTGAGTGAAAATATCCCAGTTTGTACTCTCTAAAAGAAAGTAAGAACGTAAGTCTCTATGGCCATTGTGGTCAAAAGGTGGGCAATAGATATCCTTGTGCATGCCCTCCTCCTCAGGCAAATAGTCAGAGGTGATGGAATAAGTGGATCCTACATGGAAAGGTAATGGGAATCTAGTTATTTCCTTGACTTTGATTAAGACTCAAGTAACAGCTTTCTTAGCTTGTAGTATTTTTTCCGTTGCTTCATCTCTTTCTCTCTTTGTATGTGCATGCAAATGCACATAAATACAGCTCTTCCCCAGTTTAGAGGCCAGAGGTGTCTGCAGGGTTGGGGGGTAGACAAATAACAAAAGCAGCATTGTGCCAGTGTGACACAGGCTCTGTCGCTTTTGTGCAGGCATGCCTATATAAAAGGGGTACAGCTTCCATCACCATGTCGGGAGGCTGCTTTCATCGGTTTAGTGAAAGTGCTGTGAAAGTGAATTGCCTCTGTTAGAAGCCCTCTTTTTTTTAATGTTTTGCTTTCTGCTTTTCAAAATTTGGGATTACTCCAGCACTTCCCTTCATGGAATTGGGTTGGCTGTAAAACATGCCTTGATTAAATTTGTCTTTAAAGGAAGTGATTTGTGTCTTGGACAGATCCATAATTTTTGCTGTTCTTTTTTTTTTTTAAGAAATAATAAATATGGTAGACACTGTAGATTTCAACAAAACCTTTATGGCAATATAAGAAAAGTCCTGCTACAAACAGGCCAAACTCTCATCTGTATTATTTTCTCCACATTGGCCAACATATATATCACCAAGTGATTCTGTGAAATTAGAACTCTTATCAAAAAGCACTTGCTCATAGGTGATCCTTTCTTCTTTCTCAGGCACAGATGCCTTTCATGCACAGAAGTATTGAAATCACCAAATACAGAGAGCAGGTTCCTGACACAGAAAGTCTGAGGCTTTGCATGTGTGGGATTTTGTGCAGACCTGGCATTAGCATAATCATGCTGTTTACCCTGGACAATGATCTTTTTTTAAAGTATAATTTTTATTTTGAGTTTCTATATAATTAAAAGATAAATATATCAAAGAAAAGTGGGAAAAGAAAAAAGAATATTTTAGAAACAGTGCAGTTTTTTAAAAAAAGGAAAAAGAAAGTTAAAGAAGTGACTTTGGATGTTCTTTACAGCAGTTACCCAAAAACAAACAAACCCATCTCTCCCTTGATAGAGTTTCTATGTTTACTCTACTTCTAGATTTATTTTCTTCCAGTTCACGGTGAAACAATTTGAATTCTGCTTTCCAGTCTACAGTTTGGGAACACTATAGAGCTGGAGGGCTCCACTTTTCTGTTTCTGGAAATCTTGCCTGCCATACCTTTCTACTATATTTTTTAGGAAACTTGGTGTCAGGAGTCTATACACAGAAATTTTCTCAGCTAATGATTAGCACCTTCTTTGAGTTAGATAAGGGTCAAAACAATTGGGGGGGGGGAATGGACTTCATCTGCTTGTGACTACTTAGGTTTACTAGGCCAGTCCCTCTTTTAACTCTGCCCCCAGGTTCTGCTACTCCTTCCTTGATATTTGGTCAGTGAAACTACCTTCATGCTTTTTAATTAGTTTCACTATCATTACCCAAACCCCAGAGCTTGATTTCTGCCTCAAACTCTTGCCGTATCCTGCTTCCTAGTTAGTGTCTAAGCTCAACTATTGCTCCTGGTGCTCCTGAATGCACATGGAGTCTCTGCATTGCAACTTACAATCATGGTTGCAGCTGTTGGAAAACTATCCGGCTGCAAAATCACAAGTCAATTTGTATAGTGGAAGAATGGCATCTTCACACTTTCCTCTCATACCAGTAACTCAAGTTTTTAAAAATGAGCTCTCCCTTTTTCTCTCTGTCTCTCTGTCTCTCTCTCTTTCTCCCTCACACACACCTACATAGACAGACACGACACATATTGAAAACACTGTGAAGGGAATGCCACTAATTTATTTTTCCATCTTTTGTGGGGAACGGGAACAGGGGCAGAGGGATTTTGGAATAAGGGTGAAGGCTCTAATCAAATGATGTGATTTTTTACACTGTCTTGTTATTTAGCTGGAAAGAGTGCTGATTGACTCATGATGTTCCCTGCCTATTTTGAGCCTTCGGAGGTCCTTAAGAATGCAGCATCACATGGCTGACTTCAAAATGCTTTAAAAGAATTAGGGAGTGGAGACAGCACTATATGAAAGAGCCCTCCATGAAGAAGTTTAAACTCAACCTTGTAATTAGATAGTCATGTGGATATCTTTCAGAAATAATTGTCTCTGGATGCCCTGTTTACTGCTACTTTGTCTTTCTGTTTTGTCATAACATAAGGAGAATACAATCACGCCTTTTGGAAAACATAGGGGGAAAAAATCTCCTGCATTTACATATTCAATCTCTTTTCAATCAACTGACTGGCTGACCACACTCAGAAACGTTGAGCTGGAGAACAGTAATAAGGGCCATTATTATCGAATATTTCTATTAGCGACCTGGATGATAGGATTGATGAAATACTCATCAGATTTGTAGAAAACATAAAATTGGTATGACTGGCCAATACCCAGAAAAGCAGAACAAGAGAGCAATTTAATCTAGCTCAGGTAGACAAAGAACAACATGTCTTTCAACAGGAAGAAACATAACGTATTATATTTAGGTGAATATATATATCAAGTGAATATATAAAGTTTGGGGGTTCATAAAGCACTAAATCAGAGAGGTAATTAACAACAAGTTGAACATGAGCCATCAATGTGAGACAGGTAGAATATTAAATTGACATGTAGGAAGCTGATTTAGAGTCAGTTTAGTTAGTGGATTAGTTCTGTGAACACAGCACAGTACAATTTGGTGTCAAGAGATTAGGATGAAGTCCAGTGGAAAATCTCTTCAGAATAGCCTTCTGTAACCTTGTTGCAGAAACCCAACCAAAGTCCCTCTTGTCTAGGGGACAGATTGAGGAAAGGCTGCTGTAAATGTAAGAGAATGAGGAAAGACACAAAACAGCAAATCAGTTCCAGAGAAACCTGTAAAGGAACGGTGGAGATATATTAGTTAGTGGGGTAATTGAGTGTATCTGCTTCTTTCTTGACTGCATTGGCTAAATACATTCATTGAGGATTCATCTTTCCTTCATATGTGAGAGATGTAATGAATTAGTAGCTTTGCTGTCAATTTGTCATCAAATGAATTTGAAAAAAAAATCTGTAATCAGCTGACTGATTATTTAAAAGATAAGGAGACTCATGATTACTGTACATGACAAATAGTTTGAATATTTTTGTTAAAAATGTAAAGTTCCCAGTTTAAGAATTAGTGAATTGCCTTGAGATATTTCTTATAGAGTCAAGCAGAAACAACTACTGAGTACTGATAACTTTTCCATGACAAAATGTATTATCTTCATTATATTTGTAAACGCTCATTTTCTAGAATCGTGGGCTTACCCTGAGAGATTACAAGATATCATTAAATCCTTCTGAAATCTATGGTTGAGGAGAAGGGGGATAATTCTTGTATTCTTTCTCTCTGTTATTTGGGTAAGATGTAAACTATCTTATTCTTTATGGTGAATAGATGAGGAGTCTTCTTCCGTCTGTACACTTCATTTTGTACTCCTAGGACAGAGGATAAAAGATAGCATGGTGCTTTTAGACAGCACTATCTCTACTGATCTCTCCCTTGATGTTTGCCAGGTTCCCTGCCCCACCTCACTTTACCATATGAATCCTTGTTCTTATTTCACAGTCAGTGTTGAAAGTATTGGTTTAGTATCCGCCTACCTCAGGGATAACAATGAAATGCCAAAGCATTGTATTTGCCAGATAAATTTTCCTTCAGGAGACCTTTTAAGTTATGGAATATACTGCCTCAAGAATTTTTTTGAGTAACCACTGCTCTTTGCATTCCCAGGAAAGAGAATTAAGACAATTTTCAACCAGAGCTTTTAAGAAGTAATTCTTTAGATTTGGTCCTGCTTGTTCATAGAGTATTTTAGTCAGTGGACAGAAAATTGAGCAAAGCACTAAAATAATGAGAATGATTATGAGCCTTCTCTTCCTTCCCTGACGCAATCATTACGTAAGACTTCTACTTGAGGGCATATTTTTTTAGTAATTTTGGAAAGTTGCAAATAGTCTGACATTTCTTGCACATTTTCCTGTATATCATTGTATGAGTAATAGCCATCCAGTCTGCAGTGCCTGGCCCTTTTTTTCTGTCACATTGTCTCTGTAGTTGGATTATTTTAAAATGACCCTTTGATCCACTTTTCTAGTGTTGTTAAAAACAGTGATGTGCACATATTTGGCAAAGGTCTTCAGTTATTTTCCTCACTTCCAGGATTAGTTTCTCATTTAACAGAATATAGAAGCTTTACTTATTTTCAGATAACACAAAGAATAGTTTTGTTCTTCAAGCTGAAGTTTCAGAGTCATAAGATGAGCTTTTATTTTTGTTTTTGAGTAAGTTCCTTTTTAAAGTTTGGTACAATCCAAAGGGTAGGTGGTTTCCTTCCGTATCATTATCATTGAGATTGTTTACATTTGTGATGTCTTCAGAGTTCACATTTATGTGCACTATTTTGAGATTCTTGGCAAACAAAACTGGCTCAGGTTTTTTTTTAAGTTATGAAATCATGAATAATTATTTCTTAACATATACATTTTGTTGAACTGTTTAAAACAAAATTGATAATGGTTAGTCTCACACAAACACATTTTATAAAGCTTCGTAAAAGAAAGTTATATGCTTATGTAAAACTAAAAGAAAGACAAACTATTCTAAAAAAAAGAAAGAAAAAGTAAAATTAATTAACAGTTAATATTTCAGGATGTACGTATCCAAATTATTATTCTCTGCCTTTGAATTAGTTTGGATTGGTCAATATAATTTTGTATGTCCTAAGTTTAAATTGCCATTTAAGAATTGAATTATAATTTTAAGAAACCATAAAGAATGTTAAAATTAGCTGGATGAGGGTCTCTAAATACTGGCTCTTAATTGAACTGTTACAGGCCTAACTATGCCAAGGGAACCCACCCATTCTCTTCTACTCACATTCCCAAACAGCACGATTAACCATCAACAACTCTTAAAAAAAAAATAAATTTAAATATATTGTCAGAATGTAGGATGCAGGCTATTTCTGGCTAGAAAAACTACAAAAGGTAGTCATGGTTTATTGGGAATATGACTCATAGGATGCACAGAAACATTTGGCAAAAGAACTGTCAGATGTTACAATACCAACTTTGGAGGCAGATATAGGACTTTTATAAGAGAGAACAAAGCTTTTCCACCCAGTGTGTTAGGAAAATTATTTTCCCAGGACAAAGCAAGAAAAAATTACCTTTAAAAGCACACTTGTGGTATGGAATAGAAAAGAAATAATGCTCAACAAAGCAGAAATAGGGCTTTCAGAAAAAAAATGTATTGAAAATTTTTCCTATGCAAATAAGTGATTAGCATATTAATCTTACTATCTTTAGTGCGCATAGGTATATCAATCATTTTCATGTGAGGGAAGGGAAGAGGAAAGAAATTTAGCCTATTTTATGAGATGTGACTTTTACAGTTAAACCCCCACCCTCAATGTTTTGTTACTTAAAGAAAAATATTTTGATTGGAAAGTTGAAAGCAATGTTAAGGAATAGAGGATAAAATAATATGCAATTACTTTTTGCTCCACAATCACTTGAAAATTCAATATATTATGACTTTGAGTTGGATAAGCCTGCCCAAGGAGAAAAATCTTTAGTGGAAAATTTTTATGTTGGAAAATTTTCCAGACCCTATCGCTTCAACAAAGCCTCTTGAATTAGTATTCTTTCCAGAACAAAATGGAACTTGAGCCACAACACAAGTTGTCAAGCTGTATGTTGTTAATGCACCAGGAAACATGAGCAATGGGTTGTGGTGGTGGGTGGTCATTTTTTTTTAAACAGGTGAAGGTTTGAATAAGCAGAGCTTGAGCATTGTCTCACCCTGTGCAAGCCCTCAGAAATCCCTGTGAGACCTAGCTTAAACTTCTAATTATTAAAAGTAAGAGGGGTGATCTATTCATGGATGTTGTCTATTTGCTATGTTCATGAACACTGCCCTGTGAGGACTTCCTGAATAATGCCATGCTGGATCTTGGTGCTGATCCTTCCCCCCATTTTAGGCAGGCTGGTTACAATGCTCTCTTTTAGAAGATGATACCTTTTGAAGGGAGGTCAGAGTACACTGTACAGCTTGATGCAATTGCATTTTTATTAAGTTGGGAAAGAGCTTTTAGTCCCCTTACATTTAAGTATAGGCTGTGGGAGAGAATAAGAACTGTAGTAGCCCATTATCTGTATTTTGGGATGGGAAGAGAGGGAGAGATTGCAGATAGACTTTGAGGAATGAGTTTTGTATGTTTGGTCACATGGAGGCTCAAGGTTCCCTCTCAAAGAGGGAAGGGGAAGAAGGGAAGGTGGAACTGGTGTTTGAAATGGATGGACATGTATTTAGGAAACACAGCTGGTATATTTATTTCTTGTCCCATCTTTACCCCAAGGACGTTTCATAGAAGATCGCACAGAAATTCATTTATAATTTTAAGGGGTCATAAAAATACAGAGTTTGAGATTTAAAGAAAAAATATATGCAAGCAATGACTGCTCATAAACATAGAAGTAAGCATACTTGGCTCACATTCGTTTGTAATTCTTTGATAGGACATTGATATCAAATCATAACAGAGGGTTCCAGTCAGAAATGATATTTTTGCTACCTACTTTTATCTCCACTATAATTCCTTTAACTCGGTTTATATTTCACACGCAAGTGACTCCTGCATGGACATTTAGGGAGGTCTCTAGAATCTGTATCCTCCAATAGAGTTCATGGCCTCTTTAATGTGTTTGTTCTCTTCCAGGAAGGTCACAGTGGATCTGGCCTCATTCTTGTTTTTGCTGGCTCCTTTTCTGTACTAACAATAATAATAACAGCAACAGTAAAATAAACAGCTGTCCAGCGTTAAGTGAGTTACTCTGCCCTTATTATGCTGGGCTTCTCTTTCATCACTCCTGCTGATAAGAGTCTAAGAATTAACAGCATTTTCTTCATCCTTTGGGATGGACTGTAGCCTACTGTTAATCTACACCCACATCTTTCCCGATTATCATATTGTTGCTGTTGTGTTTTTTTTCACACTTCAGTTTTTAAAAACATTAAAGAAGTGTGTACAGTATGTTATGCTTTACATGAGCATCTTGTGGCACCCAGGATATAGTGAGTTGTGGGTAAAAGCTGGGGCGTATCAGAAGGGAAATATGATCAATCAAAAGTTGGGTTATTTTTAAATAAGTTGGAACAGTTGCATCAAAATGAAAAAGCACAATCTGCCACAAAGATGTAACTCAGGATAACCTCAATAGTCCCAAGGAAATCCCAGACAAGGTCTCGGTGATAAATTAGATACAAACTAGATAGCAAGGGATGTTGAAATTGGAGAAACTGGTATCTTTTAAACATCAAAAGATTGCACAGGCCCATTTTCTTCTGTCTTTCAAATGGAATCAATGCTTGTCTTTTCAGAGGAAATAAAAAAGATTTTTCAGGACAACATCTCTGGGATTTTTCCTCCTGGACAGAATTTGGTCATTGTTTGTCAGTTAATCATCAGGTGTCTTATTTGTCTTCCACTTAATGGAGTGTGGTGGAATAGTTTTATTGGTGCAACTGTGGGAAGAGCTGTAGACCATTTCTAGCTGCTCATTTTTATTTATTTGTATCGCGCTTTTATTATGTTTACAAATAACTGAATTTGGCGAACATGTCCAACATATCTTCCTCCTATTGCTCCCACAACAACAACAACCCTGTGAGATGATTTTGGCTGAGAGAGAGAGAGAGAAAGTGACTGGCCCAAGGTCGCCCACATGGCTTTCAAGGCTAAGGCAGGACTAGAACTCGCGGTCTCTTACTTTCTAGCCTGGTGCCTTAACCACTAGATCAAACTTGGCTTTATCTTTCAATGCTTCAAGAGAGTTGAAGGAGCTCCCATCTGCAAAGTGGCTTCTTTGGTTAATCCTCTGAGATAACGTTGGGCTTGTAAAGCCTTAGTTTTTCATGTGGCTATACTTTGAAGTACTTTGTGAAATTTTGCAAGGCAAATTAACGTTTTTGTTCCCTAAATGTAGAAGTTGGCAGCACTTTGGACATCAGTTTTGATCTTCGGCAATTAACAGGAAAAGAGAAAAGACATTTGTAGGCCTTGTCATTTTCACGCAGCAATGAAGCAGACCTTTGGTGCCCAGGAGCACAGTCAGAATTGGCTTTATCTATCAGCTATTTCAAATCCCTAAAAAGTCTCTTTATTTGCAAGCTCTCCAAAACCTTTTTGACCTGGGTTTCTGTCACTCCCACTCTTGCTGCCCATTCTTTCCAACCTCTGTGATGCCTCTCAATCAGTCACAGTGAGCTTGTGACACTTTAAAGTCTTTGCTCTTGTCTGTAATCCTATTTACTGCTTGTGCCCCTGTTGACATAACTGACAAGTGTGCCTGTGATGTGGTTACATGCTGCTTTTAACCTGTATACATACGTATAAAGTAATGATTGCTTAAGGGAAGAGAAATAGATTCTGTTATGAGAAGGTCTAAATTCTGCAGGCAGAAAAAAAATGAGACTGTTGATATATATTCATGCAATTTATTCATTGAATGTTGAATGTATCCTGGAGACTTGGGGAAATAAATATACAAAATAGGAACTTTGAGTAGGATATTGAGAATTGGATCAAAGTTTGGTTCGTTTTCCATTAGAAAATATCTTTCTAATTTTGAATGTTTAATAGAAACTATTATAAGGTGTTGTTTTTTTAAAAAAGAAAATCTGCAACCTTTAAATAAGACAAGCAGGCATCATTAAGAATCTAAAATGTCAGTACTATTCAGAGGAATTTCTAGGTATCATAAAATACTACCTTATATTCTCAGGATGCTTTCAAAAGCTTTGGAATTTTTCAGGAGAAACTAGAGAGGGTTATCATTTAATGACCACTCATTCAGCTACCATTCAAACTTAAGATGGTACTGAATGAGAGTAGTTAGGACCAGTCCTCATATGTACATCAGTCACAAGAATCACCACAATGATGTGATTGTGCCAATCACAATGTTGCATCATTCTGTGATCACATGATCAACATTGGGGAACTTTGGCAGCTTTCTACATGGCAAAGTCAGTGGGAAGTTGGCAGGAGATTGTAAATGGTGGCCATTTGGTGTCCTCACATAATGACCCACAATGATTCACTTAACAGAAGTGAGGAATTTCTGTCACTATCTGGTGTAGTCACATGGTGTGGCACTTTATCACTACATTGTTTAGCAATAGAAATTCCAGTCCCAACAGCTGCCGTAAAGTGGGGAACTATCTGTAATGTATTCACAATTGGTCACATGATGTTGCATTTTGTGATCACGTTGTTTAGCATTAGAAATTCCAATTGCTGTCATAAAGTGATGACTACCTGTTAATATGTCTGCATAGTTAAAATCTCAACTGTTTTCCCTTTACAGATAGTGTTAACTATAGAGTTTGATTAAGAAAGATTACCTCCCCTTTTTGTAACATTTATGGGAGATAGTTCTGCCTCATCTCCTTGTCTGGGTACTTCCTCACTGGGAGGGCTCTGCTTTTGGATATAAGCTCTTCTTTTTTCATTCCAGAGAAACTGTTTAGAATCGGCTAGTATTTGGCGCCTTCCTATTTAGCTGCAGAGTTTGTGACTTGAGAATGCTGGACTGATCTACCCTTTTCTCAGTTTGGCATGTCATATGCTTGTCATGTGGAGGCAGCCTCTCCCCATTGCTCCAGGGCTTATTCTCAGTAGCCAGCAAAAGGAGAACTAGACCCATCCATACAACAAGGAGATTGCTAAGCCAGCTGTCTTGTGTTGCATAAGGGACTTTTGTTCTCTTTCTCTAGGGTTTTTTTTTTGGGGGGGGGAAGAGCTTTCTTTATCTGGTTTCCCCCCTTCCCTCTCCAATTTCCTTCTCCATCTCTTTTCTCCCCTCTTAAAATGGAGGTAGCTTCTGCAGAGGTTGTCCTGCATCTTTCGGCCCCATGTGTTCTGCTTTGCCTCCGTATCCCTTACTCATTTCTCCATTCAATAGCAATAACGTTAATGACATGACAAGGTAGTCATGCGTTGCCAAGTGAATCCATCTCACCCAGCCCTTGGGAACATTTTAAGTGCAGGCCCTTTTAATAAAGGTGGAGGTTGGGGTTAAGCTGAGAAAACAGGAGGTGGGAGTTATGAACAGAGTTTAGTCTGGCCATAACAGGACTGAAGATCCTTTCCTTAGCCGCTGCCTGGAAAAAGAGAACGTGTGTCCCCTTTCTCAGCATTGGCCTTTGTTGAATGGCCTTCCTCCAAACAGGAAGTTTTATTGTTTCATGAAACAATTACAGATCTCTCATTAACCATTGGACTGTGAGAGAAATGATGGGTTTGAAGGTGGGGAGGCACAGGAACTTCAAGTTGGCCCAGTGGAGTCTTTTTTTCAAACATTTGGCAATTCTATTTGTCCTGTAATGTCTATCCAGAGATTCTAGAAAGACTGGAAGAAGGACATATGATGTACATATGACCTGCCTTAACCAGATAGAGATTTTACAGTGGTCTATAGATTCCAGTTTAGGATAGTGATCTCGGGCATCTAAAATCTTGCTTAAAACATTATTTAATAAGACAGATGCTTCTTCCCTGAACATAAAGGTAAGTTTGTTGAGGTGATTTGACAGGGCTACTATCTTTCTCAAACTTTAGATCCTTTTCCCTTGTTTTTGTAAACATTTTAAACCTGAGGTATGAGCCTTCTTGTATTGCCCAAAAACTTTACATAAAATCTACCTATATATTAATTTTATCATTATTATTATATTGTTGATGTCTTCCTGTCCATCCAGTTTGTCCATACAATCTATCCATCCATCCATCCATCCATCCATCCATCCATCAGCAGCAAACAAACCTAATACTTTTCTCCAGAATTCTTCCTGTGAGGTGAGTTGGATTGACAGAAGGTGACTGACCCAAAGCTATCCAGGTGTATTTCATGCTCAGAGGAAGCCTAGAATCCAGTCCCCTAATTTCTAGGCCAGTACCTTAACCTTATGCCAAACTGCCTTTCTGTTTTTTTTTCTCTGAGGTTCATTATTTCCTTGCTGTCATTTCATTACCCAATTTTCATCAATGTTCCTTCCTTCCTTCCTTCCTTCCTTCCTTCCTTCCTTCCTTCCTTCCTTCCTT
>JANHFL010002064.1:124232-134313 GCA_032468155.1 Oxyrhabdium leporinum | reverse complement strand
CTGCCTGCCTGCCTGCCTGCCTGCCTGCCTGCCTGCCTGCCTGCCTGCCTGCCTGCCTGCCTGCCTGCCTGCCTACCATGTAGCCTAGACAATACAAATTCTTAATATTAGTGGGACCAACTTCTCTCCACTGATGGGTATGGGAAGTGATAGGCAGGCTAAATAACAGTTAAAAACAAACTCACAAAAAGATCATGAACTGATAATTGACAATAAGTGCCATTTGAAGAAATGAAATGGCTTTCAGGGACAAACAACCTTTTGGACCAAGAAATAAATAGGTGTGTCTTTACCCTGTTTCTTCTACATTTCCATAATGGAATTTGGAGTGGAATACAGAAGCCTGGCCCTTTCAGGCACAATTCAAGAAGGAAATCATTTCTCATCCTTTCTACAGCATGGTGATATTCTCAACTGCTTGCATTTAATTTCTGCAACTATCTTTTTAAAAAAGCGAATTATGTGCAGCAGATTGACTATATGCTGTAGAGCAATAAAAATAGTAAAAAGGAAGAAGATGGAACAATGTGGTTTGATTTGAATAACCAGAGAAGTAGTTCTCTGAAAGGTAAGGTGAGGGATTTTTGTATATTGACACTAATAGAAACCATTCTCCTAGATTACCTATGAGGCTAGTTGATTCCAGATTCAAAGCTATCCTGCCCTGAAAAGAATACATGATATCCAAGGCAGTGTCTTCTTTCTCCTGCTATTTTGCACAGCAGGAGGAAAAAGGAGTGGAGACAGCACAGTATTTTTTTCCTGCAAAATCTTTCTCTTAAATTTACTTTTAATTAATGCTGCAACCTTATAAAATTAGTCGACTTTCATAAAAGGTTTTTTTAAACACTTCTTCACTTGTTGTGCTGCTACTTTTGCTACTACTCTTAGCTGTTATAATACATTCTATGGCCAAGTTGTATTTCTCTGCCTCATTTGTTGTTTACTTTTGCTGCTACAATATATAGGGTTCTGCTGGCCTAGCTACAATTAATGATACCTGTCAATCATCACAGATAAATGTCAACCCAACCTTTGAATTTAATCCCTTCATTCCCTGGTAAAATCCAGAAACTGCTTTGGCTGCTTTCTCAATATGTATTTCTAGCATTAAAATATTGTGTGGGGGGGGGGGCACGTGCGCATGTGCACTCTCACACACAGAGACACACAGAAATTATGTTTCTAGAAATCCAACAACACACTTTCTTCAACTAAGAATGTATACAGTCTATCTTTCTAGCCAGGCTGCCTGTAGAGGTCACTCATTATGCCAATACTAATGCAGCCAGCAGGGTTAGTGGTACATATTTTCTTCTTTGGTTGTTATAATTGAGTCTTTTTTTTTCTTTTAATTGGAAATGGTTCTTTAAACTAATGAAGAACATGCTTCTTTAGGCCCAGGAAGGCACTTCCAACTGTGTGAAAGAGGATCCGAAAGGGGCTTGTGCTTGCATAGTCCTCTGGTACCCTGTGGGATGCAGAACAGATGAGAGGCAAGCTCCATCAGCATGTTTCTCCTCTCATAAAACATAACACATAATATATCATAGAGCAAATTTATATAGATAACTGTTGTAGGTTGCTGCTTTCTCAGTCTGATTGATGCAGGCGGTAGGTTTCCTCTCTGTCAGTAAAGTAAAACACATCTATACTGTTTGCTTCCTCTTCCTCTTTGTATTTCCAACAAAGCAATTTCTGGTATAGTGAAACTGCCATATGGTTTCTCCCCATCCTTCTGTGACAACGTTTCCTGAGCCCCCCGTTTGTTTCCTCCGAGCCAAGCTTTTTTGCATGAGAGAAGCCGTGAGACCTTTGCAAGCGACCTGGCTCTGATGAACTCTGCAGGGAAAGGGTTAGTCACGGTGATGAAAAGTTCTGCAATTGAGATGGAAATGAGATGGGAAGGCCAAATTCTTGAAGGGGTCCTCCTGCCAGGGTCATTATGTTCATTCAGAAGTGGGAGCTCTAATTGGGTATTTAGCCCACCCTGTCCTCAGGAGGAAAAGAGGAGGGAGCTGTGATAGTGGGCGAGATAGTACTGCAAGATAAATAATGGAGGTATCTATCTTAGAGATGAGGAACAGCGGCCGTAGATTTGATAACCAAGCAAACCTTTGTCCTAACCAACATTGTTTGTTGTTTATTTAACCAATTTGTAGAGCTGTCCATCTACCAAGGGAAGCTGTAAGTGGCAAACAAAAGTTAGAATACAATGCACAATCAAACCAATTTAAAAAGCCTAGATTAGAAATACTCGTGCAAGATTAATGGTGCTTGTGCTGTGTTTTTTGAACAGAGAAGTTTACCTTGCAAGATCTGTGTTGTTTTTTTCTTGTCCCATATACTAAATCTCTGGAGATACTAATGCATGGGAGGCTGGGAGTAGGGTGGGAAAACACAACATTGCTTTTACAATTTATCTTTTTTTTTTTTACTATAACAATTACACAGCATTATGTTTTAAGGTAAGTGATAGAAACTGATGTTTTATAACTCTGGATAGAGATAATTGTAGATTATGTATCTACTGGTTGTAGATAGTTCACTGTAGAAGAAAGTGGTGACTTCTGAACACCAGCTGCAATTGCTACAGTATCCATGTTAAAGGATACATAACCAGCAATATAGTAACAAAATCTAAAATAAGGCAGTGGGAAATTGGATTTAAGCATAAATGTAGGCACCTGTGCTGTTACTCTATGGTTTCAATGAATCCCAGTAGCTGGTCATCTTCTTCCTGTAATGTGGAAATCTTAGCCTTTAACAGGACCATTCTTTTAGAGATTCCATCTGGATATCTTTTTCCAGTATAATTAATATCCATATGGCATAACAGAAATATTGTGTTCCTTCTAGTTTTGCTTGTAACTGTAGCTTATTTGGGAAAAGATTGGGTATTCGTATGTTCCTTTAAAATAGGACATCCTTCACAATTTCCATAACTTCTGCTTTTATACAGAATAATTGGTACACAACAGTGATAAGTCACCCTTTATGTCCCTTACTGGCTTGCCCTCTGCAGTTCCTATGGTAACCACCAGTTTACATGTGAGAGAATCTATAGAAACTTCCAGACTGGGTTGCAATCTCTACCATAAATCACAAATGAAAGGAAGCTGCAGGCAACACTGGAACAGGAAGAAGAGTGGGATGATTTGGGGGAAGGAAGGGTTGTGACTCGTAAAGCTGCTGCCCGTTTCCATCATAATTCTTACAACCTTTTGACAGACACCATGTATTCATCTATATTGCATGGTCCCCAGTAGGCAGCCAGTGCTCTTAACCATTGGCTCCACCTGCTTGGCCAAGGCCTGCAAAAGCTCAAGACAAACTGCTGCTGGGCTTCCTTTTATTCTTTTCTTTTCCCCCTTGTCAATTATTGGTTAAGAGTGAGGGGAGGGAGGGGAGTGCCCTTGCAGTTAAATCAGTCCTGCTGAGAAGAGGGACACAATTTAAGTGGGTCTTTGCTGATCAAAGGGAAATATAGGGAACATTTGAGCTGAGATTTGTCACACAGCAAGCATGTATGAGGGGAAGGAATTTAGTACCTTTTCTCCCCCATTTCCCCAATGATAAGGGAAAAAAACCCAATCATTTATGGGAGAAACCCCTTTTAAAACATTGTATATTTTCTTTACCAGAGATTATTTGAGGTAGGAGCAATAGCCAAGGGTGATTGCTAATCCTAAAGTCAACAATCCCAGACAAAATCTGTGTGGAATATGATGATTAAAGAGATAACTGTCAGTTTGTATTGTATCCAACTTGTATTTAAACATTACAATTTGAGGTATACAAACAGGAAGCTGAGGATCATGGGATAATCTCTGGTATCATACATGACTGCAAATAACCAAAAGCTGCGATTATTGAGGGCATCCCAGAGAGTAATAGCGATTAGTTGGGATTTAGGCTCAGAACCTAGATTCCTGGTATTGGGGCATCTGTGTGCGTATTGTGTTTGGGTTGCAGTCGTAAACACTTTAGCGGTTCTATTTTGGTGCTTTAAAAGTAATTCCGTATCTTCTAATTCAGATACCAATGCAAATTCTTGCATAACTGACCTCATTAAAATAATCTACTCAAGACATAGCTAAAATATTTGAAGGAGAACTAAAGAACTATCAGAAATAAGACACTTATTTTGCCAGAAAGGCCATGATCCTGTCTTAAACAATGTAAGAAAGGTTCTTTAGGTGCTGATTGATGTTAATTGATGTTCATCAAGGACACAGAAGACAGATAGAAAGAATGTTGCAGATCAAAGCTGAAAAGTATCGTGGTAATTCAAATATATTTAAACTTTCAGAGTTGGGAATTTGACTGTAAAACATTAAAACAATTTTTCCCCCAAATGGGACATCTTCCAGATGTGTGGATTTTCTCCAAAACAGCATATCCATTGCTCAGAATTCTGGAAACTCTGAAGGTCATACATCTGGGAGAGCCTTGTTTTGGGAAAGCTGCATTAAATGAGATCAGAGTTTTAAAATGAACCTTGGACATTTTCTTCTAATTATTTTTTTCAGATGTTCCCACTTTAATTCATGTAGCTCAATATTTGATATGTAATGCAACAACATTCTTTTTCATTCATGAGTTTCACATCTGAGAGTAGGTAGCAAAACATTCCTATATTACAGTCTTTAAACTAGTGCACTGCATATAGGTACTCCTTGACTTACCACCTCAATTGAGTTCAAAATTTCTGTTGCTAAGTGAGATATTTGTTAAGTGAGTTTTCCCCATTTTACATCCTTATTTTGCCATAGTTGTCAAGTGAATCACTGAAGCTGTTAAGTTAGTAAGCCGGTTGTTAAGTGAATCTGGCTTCCCCATTGACTTTGCTTGTCAGAAGGTCACAAAAGATGATCACATGATCCTGGGACACTTCAACTGTTATAAGTATGAGTCAGTTGCGAAACATCTGAATTTTGATCACATGACCGTGGGAATGCTGCAATTGTTGTAAATATAAAAAAATATCATAAATCATTTTTTTCAATGACATTGTAACTTTGAACAGTCACTAAATGAATTGTTGTAAGTTGAGGACTACCTATATTTTCAAGCCCAAATGTTCAGCCCAGGGCATGTGCAGCTTTGGCTATTCTTGTAGATCTCAGGGTGTGCAGCCATTCCCTGAGATTGACTAGAGTTGGTTCTATCCAACTCTTCCATCCAAGTAGATGGATGGATGATGGATGGATGGATGGAAGGAAGGAAGGAAGGAAGGAAGGAAGGAAGGAAGGAAACTGAACAGCCTTCATCTAAGAATATTTCATCATCAGAGCCTTGGTGGTGCAATGATTAGAATTCAGTACTGCAAGCTACTTCTGCTCCCTGACGGCTGCCTGCAATTTGGCTGTTCAATTCTCACTGGCTCAAGGTTGACTCAGCCTTCCATTCTTCCAAGGACCCAGATTGTTGGGGGCAATATATTGACTCTGTAAACCGCTTAGAGGGGGCTGTAAAGCACTGTGAAACAGTATATAAGTCTAAATGTTATTGCTATCATTAGTTAATATTATTAACTATCAATATTAACCATTAGTTATTAATAGCAAAAACCACACAATTGAGCCAAGGAGGAGGAGAAAGAGGATTACTTCTCAATCACTTGGTAACCACTCTTTAGTAATCCTGATGATTATTGTTGATTCCTTGTTAGCAAAGATGCAGAAGGGTTGCTGGGAACAACAGGACAAGATTGATTATGTGCCATCAAATTGTTTTTAAATCTTAGAGACTATATAGATTTTCTCCATGACAGTCTATCTCTAACCTGTAATTTTGTGTGCACCCATTGTAACTGAGTCCATCCACCTTGCTCCAGGTTGTCCTCTTTCCTTCCACCTTTTCCAACCTTAGAGCTTTTTCCAGAAAGCTGGATCTTTGCCTAATGTGTCTGAAGTAGGATAATTTGAGCCAGGCTATTTGTGAGAATTCTGGTTTGATTCGTTCCATTGGTTTGTTTTTTGGCTGTCTGCCATATTCTCAGGACAAGGCAGTCCCCCTTTTAACTCCTCAGTTAAAACTAAATCCCCCACTATCAACAATTTAGTGCTTTTCATTAAGGAAACAAAGCTGGCAATGCCTTTCAGTTTTATTCATATAATTTGTTTAACTCACTCTCCTCGCTTATAGGTCAACACAATCATCGTAACTCATCAAAAACAACTAGTTTGGGAAACCAGAGTTCTCACCTATTTTCTCCATGATATGCCTAGAATCTTATAAGCCAGGAGAGTATTGTCGCTACTTCATGAATCACCAACTCTTCCCTGCTGGTTAGGTGGGCAGAAGTGACTGTAGATAGGAAAGGCAAAAGCTGGAGAAATAATTGCTCCAAGCTCTGATTCATGTCAAAACGTACAATTTACAGGCACTCTGCTGCAACTTCTTGCTCCCTTCCCCCACCCTTCCCCTACAACCACCACTTTGCCAGTGCCTGCCTAACATCAACTCCCTCCCCTATTAAAGCCCCTTAGGGGCAAAAATAAATTAGCAGAGGGAGCTGTGAAAAGCCTCCCTCCTTCTCCGACTGTCAGACTAGTCCCCAAAATGACACGGGAGAAGAAAAAAAACACTCTGGCGCTCCTTTCTGGGGAAACAAAGCCTTTAACAAGGGAAGAAAGCAGCCACAAAAGAGACGGCCACTCCCAATTACAACAACCCCTACTGAGAAGGCATAAGGCAACTTAGAAGGAGGGAGAAACCCGGGTTAGACATCCGGGACTGGCAAAGTCTGGGGCACGGAACTGGAGATTGGCCTCACGAGCACCATTTGAGATGTTGCTGTTGTTCATTTACAGGAGTGTCTGTAAATGTTTTCGGAGCTGGAGCGTTGAGGACTTTTCCTTACTTGCAGATGTTGCCACTTGACAGTGCTTTTAGGAATATCTCTAGCGGCCTGCCAGGTGGATGGCTAGTTAGACCGCTACAGTTTGAGGCGCCATTTTCGGTTGCAGTCAGAACTCAGGGTTCTATGTCCCTCCTTTTTCTCTTGGAAGATTGTGGAAATAAGGATGGGCAGTGGGCTCTTTTTTCCATTTCCAATTTTTATTAGTTTATCAGAATATAAAATCAAATAAAAATGAAAATAGTGGGAAAGTAAGGGAAAAACTGGAAGAGAAGAAGGTATAGGGTAAGAGAGGGAAAATAAAAGCGTTGATTTCCCACTCTTTTTAGAGCAGGAGAATAAGATATTAACACACAGCCTCAACCTTTTCTTTGACGTAGCAATACATACTAGCCATTTCTATAACAATAAACCTGTCTATTCACCAAATCCAAAGTGAATGTTTCATTTTTTCCCCACCTCAAGCACAAAGTCCAGAAGTGGTTTCCAAGGGAGAAACAAAGTTAGATGTATTCTTTTCTTTGATTAAGACAGTCAATGTAACCACCTCTGCTAATTCTATCAATTTTTACCAGTCACTCATCCATTGTGGGAAGCAGGTGCTTTCTTTTGACTGGGTCTGCAGGAGCGTACTGATTAGGTAGGATTCTTTAGCTCCAAACAGACTTATTTTTGATATTCAGTTCCTCTGTCTGATCTTACACTTAATCAAGTTTGGGTATTTTCTGAAAACAATAGCCCCACGCAGGACCCATTTAAGCAACATAACAGCCAGCATGCTAATAAATGGATACCAAAGACTCATAAAACATTCTGCCTTACTGAAAGGTTTATTGGTGATTCAAGATTGCCTAAAGGACTAGATTTGAAGGCTGATGCCCAAAAAGTCTTCATAGCTTGGAAAGTATTTTAGTAAAGATATTATGATTGCTGAGCCTATTTGCTAATGCTAAACATCCTTGTGGCAACTACAGTAATTGCCTTCATGAAAAGCAATAACAGGAAAGCTATTGAATTTATTTTCAGCATCCTTTTAATGCAGTTTAGCAGCTGGAAATAGGAAAGGGAACCAGTACCATGTGACAAGGTATTTCATTTCAAACTATGCATTGAGAAATGAGATGGTTAGATGGTTGGAAATATTGGGCTTAAAATTTCCACCTAACAATTAATGGATAATTTAATTAAAATTTCCTGCCTAGTTCTTTAAAAAAATGAAGTTATTAATAGATATATTTGAATACAAATATATGAAATGCATATTCCAGATGTATTGGACCTCTGCTGTAGTAACGCCATGTAACTTTCTGATCCTGTAAACCATTATGTAGATTGGGAAATTGGACTGCTACAGTATAAACTCATTTCACCATTGCATTATTGAATTGGTGATAGAAGGTGACCAATACTGTTTCCATTTCTACAGCATTGTATGGGGCTCTGCAGCTGCTACTCTCAATTTTATTCCTCTGAGGAAGAGAGTTGCAGATAGCCTGATAGAATGCAATTTTATTCATTTTCTTACTTAGGTAATTGACAAACATGTTGGAAGAACAATGTTGTTTTAATTTAATTCTCAGATAAGTAGTGGTCCCAAGGACAATGCTAAATTCATGAAACTGGCTTAATGTGAAGAAATTTAATCATGAATTTCATGCCCTGGCGAGGTTTCCTTAATATGGTAGCCTCTTAACTATTTGAGATACTGTTTTCTTCGTGACATGTAATTGCAATGTTTCCCTATTGCTTTCTCTCTTTTCCATGTCTTTATACTTTGGACATCTAATTAAAAGTGTAATTCTGATGAATTTCAATAAAACAAATTTTATTGATTTAATATCACATTTTCAGGTATGAGAGACCTTTTCTCCCCTCATCAACCATATTCTTCTAAGAGTTTTTAAATAGATTTTAATTGCACACAGAGATTTACATACACACATTTTTAACCTTTGACTGGTTAACAGAATATAACTTAATCCATAAATGAACTTATCTTGTAAAACCAGCATGATTTTTTTAAAAAAAGGATTGCCTTCTAACTATCATTTCAACTCAACTCAAATGCCCACTTAAAATGGAAAGTCTCCAGAGCTTTCTAGAATACTCAAAAGTAAAATGGCCAATCTAATCTCTGGGTCAGCAGTGTTCCACAGTGTTGGGGTAACTGCAGAGAAGGCCTGCCTTTTGGCCCATGGTCCTTTCACCTCTGGAAGTGATGTATAACAATCAAAATATCTTGTTTTTTAATTATACACTGTTTGCATCTAGAAGTGTTGTGTGCTGTAACTTCCATTTCCATTTCTTCATTCCTTTGATGTGCAAACCTCATTTTCGGAATGTAACTTAAAGGAGTTTGTCTGTTGTATTCCTATCTGCTCATTATGGGTGTAAAGAGTACAGAGGATGACCTCAGAGAGAAGAGAGATCCATTTCCAAAGCAATGAGGAGCTTAGGCTCCAAATGAGAAGGCATGTGTAAACATCTCAGACACCATCCTAATTCATGTGTGGATAAGAACGAGGAGATAAAACATAATCAGATTTGCGCCATTCTCTTTATAGTGCATCATAATAAAAGCATTTTAGACTTGGAGATTGTTTCTTCACCTGGTCCACGTTGTGGGGCCATTAGAGGTCAGGAATGATTCTAGTTTTGATAGCTCTGCTATTCTCAGAAGGCACTGTTTTTCTGCCATGGTGGGTTCAGATATGGACTCAGAAGAGGGCCCTGATAACAAGCAGCCAGAGCCAACTTCAGAAGTGTTGACAGGTGGTGAGGAGCTAGTCCCAAGGTCACCAGATAACTACCTTATGAGCAAAGGTTGTTGCTCCCAAAGGATTTCCTTTTGTGATAATACAGATAGCATAGCCAAAACTGGTCACAAATCATGATAACATGGCTGCCATACTCTGCAACTGGTAGTAAATGTAAGCTGGTTGTCAAGTGTCTGAATTACGATCACATGACCATGGGGACAGTGTAACATTGTAAGTGTGAGTATCAGACTTTTTTCAGCATCATTGGAATTTTGAACAGTCGCTAAATAAATAGCTGTAAGTTGAAAACTACCTGTAAAATTATATTTCTCTTATTGCACCTGATTGATTTTTTTTTTGTTAATGTAGACCTTTGGAGAATCTGTTCCACATTTAGCATAGAGGGGTCCTTGGTGCTCTCTGAGCTTGGTGGTGGTGGTTGTTTTTTTGCAGACCT
>JANHFL010002064.1:112544-124132 GCA_032468155.1 Oxyrhabdium leporinum | reverse complement strand
GGTTGTTTTTTTGCAGACCTTTCTGCAAAAAAACCAACCAAGCTCAGAGTGCACCAAGGACCCCTCATTTCAACTCTCAGCTACAAATATTTTCCTTTATTGGTACATTTAGCATTACCAGGGACAGTTCTAAGCCTGTGGGGTTAACATTGATCTAACGTCCCAGCTGGTGGGATTTTGATGCGAAGCATCCATTGTATCCTCTTTACAGAGCAATCACTCAGGACAAATTAAAGCAAGGGTTTGCAGTCTGCTCTATAGGAAGGGCACAGAAGCAGATTTATCATTTCCTATCCCACCTCCCAAATGCCACTTTCCCAGCAGGGTATAGCAATATTTTGAGTAGGGAAGTTATGACTACATTCCCCTGAAAAACCCTTATTCCCATTTAAACCCCCAAATCACAGCAAAGCCCGTAATCTTTTTTTGTCTGATTTTGTGAAATGACACCACTTTTGTTTTCATGTTTGACTGAGTTTCTTAAGGCGTTTGGTTATGAGGCATTGCATCATACTGAGGATGTATCACGGACATAAAAAGTTTCAGCTGTCAGTGAGATTTATCTGCTATTTCTGTTCTTTTTAAAATAGTAAGGTGGGGGGGGAGAGGAAGGAAGGAAGGAAAAAAGGAAGAAAGAAAGATAAAGATTTCTGCTTGCCTGATCATTACCACAGAGAAAGTCCAAGATTACTTTTCGGCTGCTGGGTCTACAAGGTACATTGGAACAAAGGTAAGGGTAGGATACTCATATTTATTTCTTAGTAAAATTCAACTGTTAATATGACTTCCAAAGAAAACATAGGCATGAAGAAAAAGCTAAGAAACTTTGCATTAACATTAATATTAACAACATATTTAAAAATAACTGGTGGCCTGATCTTTCCATATTAAACGAGGGACAAACCACAGAGTGAAAGTTTAAAAGGAGACCATAGCTTTGTAAAAGCTAATTCCCTGTAATTTTATACATCTAAAGTAGCCTAGAAAAGGATTGCACTTAAATTTATTACATAGCTGAGAGGATTGTCTCTTGTTACTGCTTCTTTAACAAAAAGAAATATTGCTCTGATTTACATTAATAGGATTTAAATTGTTGTATAATTAATGGGAACTGAGGAGAAATAGTAGATTTAATGTAGGGTCAGAGATTCCACATTTTCCCATTCCTTAGAGAGTTCAAGTTAGTTGAAAGCAGCATGTTATTATATAGCCTGGCTGAATTTGCACAGCCCACTCACCTGATATTGGGTGGAGTTAGTGGGTTATCTAAAACAAAAAAGGGTTTAACCTTCAATAGTCCCTAATTTACTCAAAGTTAAACTACTAATTAGGCATGGAGCTAACTATCAGTTGCACAGATGGAAATATAGCAAACTTTTTCAAACTATGAGGTACTTCCCTTGGGGAGGTGCAGAAAGAACCCAGAATTGTTGTACCAATATACCTTTTAGTATATTGTTACCATAAATATATGTTTCCCAAAGTTTCATTATATGGGTTTCATTGTTCATTTGTGTTCAAATGAATGATGTTTGGATTTTTAGAAGGATATGTGTACATTAAGATTACACTAAGGAGAGGTGGGATAGCAAAAAGTTTATGAATCCCTGGAGCATAGGACATTTGGTGGTTATTTTCACTCGGTCTAGGTTTATGAGGACTGAAAGAGACAGAGAATAGTAGTAGGGGATACACAATTGATCCTGCTGGGGCCTCATAGATTTTTTTTTTCTTACCTGGTTTTAAAAGGACAGCCTCTACTTAGGAAGGCAGAATGTCAATGAAGATGGTTGCTCCCATATTGCACTGACTCACTGGTGCTGTTTCTTTGGATAAATAATTTAAGTGGCAGAAGGAGCAAACTGGATCAAGGCATGTCAAAGACTTCCTATGATTGCATTCATTCATCTTATCAAACCATGTTTTAACCAATTATTCGGTTTGCATAACACACTAAGTTCATAACTCGTGGTTTATGAACCATTGTAGATGAGTTCATGTAAGTCAGTAATGAACCAATCACTGGTTTAGTGTAAACCTTCCCACTCTCCCTCCTGGTTGTTATTTTAAGGCCATCCATTCAGGTGGCTTCTTTCCACGTGGAACAGTTGACACAAATGTGGAAAGAAGATCCACAATGCAGATATTTTAAAAAACCCCAACTGAACATTTACTGTAAAGAAATTGCTTCATTTTGTCTTACTCTGGCCAGTGCCCTCTGGCCAGCAACCATTATAGGTGCTGATAATTTTGCTTAAGCTCTAAATGCAGTCCTGTAAGTTCTTGCTTCAGAAACGTTTCTGTATGACCCAGTCAAGGAGTCGTTCTGCTTCCGTGGCACTTATTATCTATAGAAAAAGCTGTTCCTTTTTGGACTTCAAAAAGCAAATTGAAACTGACCTTACTCTTGCATCCCTGGAAAAAGTTAAAAGGTCATTAGTGAGACTGTAAATGAAAAATAGAGGCTTCGCCATACAGCAGGGTCCTTTGCATTTAGAGGAGAATAGGCACATAAGAGATGTCTAATTCTGAATAATTGTTTCAGGATGGTATTTCTTTTTGTTCTAGGTTGGGAAAGGGCCTAGAAAGTGACAATTTTGAGGCACAGGTTTAAAGCTTTGCAAAAAGAATCTAATGGATATCAGGCAGTGTGATGTACTGTAGAGTTGGCAGGTAATTTGTGAGACTTCCATGGATAAAATTTCAATAGTATGCATTTGGCTGACTTTGGAGACAGATGAGCTCAATACATTACTGATTTAATGGTCAGTGTTGATACTGGTATCTCTCTTGTAAAGGTTTAATAAATGGAGTCTAGCTATGCATATACCTAGATTATAAATGGCTAGAAATGCCCAGCAGATAATGTTTCAGAGAGTTATTAACTAACTTTGTCAGCAAGCTGTTAATCTGGCAATTTTGAGGATCAATCTGCAGGAGTTGATGAATCAATTTTTAAACTATTTGATAACTCTAAGGGAAATCAGTTCATTAATCATTGCCACAGTAATAAATGGAACTTTACATTTGGGTGGTTTCCTTGACACAGTTTTCTTCCTTCTGTCTGTGAATCAGTCAAAATTCCAACAAAAGTGAAGTGTACCTGAACACATGCAACAGTCCCATCCTCATATCACATTGCAATCTGAGCAAAAACAAGCAAACCAACAACCCCTCCTCCCAAATTTAAGATTGGGATAGGTGTGTGTGTGTGTGTGTGCGCGCACACACCCACACCCACACCCACACCCCTAATAGATTTGATGTTTTTATAGTTGAAATTGCCAACCCGCTCCCTTCTAAGAGAAAGTAATGGCTGACAATCTCTTGCTCCAATGAGGACAAAATACGTCTTCTGTCCCTAATAGCTGTCATTCTCTCAGGGGCCGACAATCTCCTGCTCTTATAGTACAAATAATTTCTCCACCATATTCCTAGCATTTTAAAAGCATACTTGCATAATAAAAAGGGGGTCCTCTGGTAATTATGGAGTGTGGGTTTCATGTTTACTAGCATTCTAGAAGTCGACAACTGGACTTCTTTTCTTGTTGGTCTGAAATGTTTCACTTATCTACTAGCTTCTTCAGTCTGACCAAGTTGGTTGGGGACACACACCATATATGTCCTCTAGGGAGGTTTCATGTCCCACCTAATCTGGATAGGTTCCTAAGAGGAGTAGGCAGAGAGTTGTTGGGATGCAAATGTTCCCACTCCTAAATCCTTTACCCCCTAAGTGTGGGTCATTAGGTCCCCACTGGCGAATTTGTGATGTGGTCTTAATTTTCCTGGGGATGATGAAAGAGCAGCATAAAAAAATGAGGGACAGGTTGCATTTGAGGCTTCCACCTCTCTTGAGGGAAGGATTTTCCATGTTGGCATAAATGGATTCCTTCATTCCTTTTTCAAACCATCTATCTTTCCTGGTACAAGATTAAAATAAGCATATTACAAAGAAGAAGTTAGCTAGTTGAGTTTTAGTTCTCTCAGAAAGGTACGAAAAACATTTGTTGCATCTTTATGATGGTCCCAATATTCCCCAATATCCAGAACTTTGCTGAGCACCTGCTTTTTAGCAAAAAAATATTCTTTGTTTCATATTAAAGTTAATTAAATTTAAATAGAATCCTTTTAAAAAGGAATGGCAATAAAAATTTCATAGAGTGGGGGGTGGAAAGGAAAAATGTCGTATGTGTATAAATCTCCTCCAGATAATATGAGGTCTCATCAAATTGCCCATAAAGGTAACTATATTGTAACAGCCACACACTGTTCATTAAATTTAATCTGGGCTTTGTGGTAATTAAAATGGGGATGCGAATGGAGAAACTGAGTCAGGGTGGAATGAAGCCATAGAGGCCCTGGCATCAGAGGTGGCATTAGAAATGAGAAGATTCTGGTTGTTGACCTTTTTCATTACATTGAGCCCACACAGCTAGTGCTTCAGAGGTCATTGGTTTGAGCTTTTCTAGATGAAAAGAAAGTAGAGTTATGGGCATAGCTGCAACATGTTTTAATATCTTTAATGAGCAAGATGTTCTGCAGACGAATGGGCCTCACGTGAACAAAGCCTTAGGAGGAGACCTACCCTGAAACTTAGATAACGAATGAATGCACTGAGATTTAAGTTGTACTTTTCATGAAGGAAGGTCTTTTGTTGATGCATGCATGGACATGGGGGAAGGGGAACGAAAGCATGGAATATGATTATGCTGTAATTTATACTTTAAGTACAGCATTCTAATGGATTTACTGTAAAAAGAAAATATGCCTTTTTAATAAGTGAGCTTTTTTTTTTACTTTACAACATGTGAGCTTGTCTAGGCATATAACAAAGATAGGAAGGGAATATAAAAACTGGGGAGGGGGGTCAATTTAGAATTGGGAGATTGGGAAGTTCTTAGACCCAAATTTTGGGTCTGAATAAATTGTGACATGAATTGTGAGATGTACTAAACCAGTGTTTCTCCACTGTAGTAAATGAAAGATGTGTGGACTTCTACTCTAGAATTTTGGGAGTTGGTTCACACATCTTAAAGTTGCCAAGGTTGGGAAATACTGTTATTCGCATTAAATGGTGCGTGACCACTGAATCTGAGCCAAGAAATGTCTTGCTGTAATAAGGTGTGGCCTGGGAATGAAACTGGAGTTCAAGATCTACTAGCCCCATTTATTTTTCATGTGTAGAGAAAAATATGTGAGAAAAAAAAGTGAGACTGCCCTTGTAGGGACCTCAGATTATTTCTCAACCATTCAGCCACAAAAGCTGAAAGGAGCCGGACATGTTGTGAATCATCAGTCCAAAGAAAGTTTGAGACCTGCTGAAGGAGATCTATTCAGATGGCATATGCAGCTGAAGTATTCCAAGTTGAATCAAAGGTGAATAAAGGAAGTAATTACGGTTATTGTTGTAACCACAGGTCATAACATACAGCAAGCTATAAAATAGAGTAAAATAACAGTCAATTAGTAAGATTATAAAATAAAGTAATAAGAGTATTAGATGTAAAAAGGTTACAGCAAAGTAAAGCCGAAGCTACAACTGAACACTTTAAGTATTTCTCTCTTAAGTTTAAATAACAACAAAGGAAAAGTAGCAACTTGGTTACTGAATGTTGGAAAAAGTAAAGGTACAGACAGTCCTTGACTTAAACCACAATAGTGCCCCGAATTTCTGTTGCTAAGCAGGGCAGTTGTTAAGTGAGTTTTGTCCCATGACTTTATTGCCAAAACTGTGAAGCAAATCACTGCAGTTGTCAGGCGAATCATGAAGTCATTAAGCAAATCTGGCTTCCCCCATTGACTTTGCTTGTTGGAAACCGGCTGGGAAGGTTACAAATGGTGATCACATGACCCCGGGACAATGCAACTGTCACAAATATATGTGAATTGACAAGTGCCCAAATTTTGATCACGCGAACATGGGGTTGCTGCAACACTCGTAAGTGTGAAAACTGGTCATAAGTCCCTATTTTCAGTGCCGTTTGAACTTTGAATGGCCACTAAATGAATGGTTATAAGTTGAGGACTGTCTATACATTGCTGCGCTCCACTGAGAAAGGAGGCGCTCATGCTGGAGCAGTCATGAAAATTTGCATCTTCCAAGTAGACCTTTCTGTCCCTTTCACTAGTCAACTTATGTAAACACGAGATCTCCCGATACAGGCCAGTCTTGTAGAAGAACATCACAGGAACCCAGTGTCTCACTCCATCACAACTGTGGTTGCAGCATCTGTTCTATTCCTGTATGCTGAGATTACTGCCCTTTCACGGTCCACCAAAGCTATATGCCCTTGAGCTCATAATATTATCTGCCTGTTTGTCTTTTCCCCCTCCCCTCCACAAAAAAAATCTATTTGAGGACAGCTTCATCTTGCAAAACTACAGGTGTGTGATTGCGTTGTACTGCTATCTAGCTACAAAGGGGAAAAAATGAAATTCCTAACTTTTTTTGTGTAGGCATCCAGCATGGTTAGTTTAAAAGGAAAACATTGTACAGGAAACTTTATGAAGGTTGCGAGGTCATGGACAGCTGACTGAAAAAGGCAGCAGCAGTATAATAGTTTTCCTGGTTTCAGGTCTGGGTTAAGAAACTCGATGCAGCATCTGTCTCACTAAGCACATTCCATGTGTTGATGTTTGCAAGAGTATGTCACCTGGATTAAGAGTAACAGAGTAACAGAGTAGGAAGGGACCTTGGAAGTCTTCTAGTCCAATCTCCTACTAAAGCAGGAGATCCTGCACCATTATAGACAAGTGGCATTCCAGACTCTTCTTAAAAACCTAGTGATGGAGCACCCACAACTTCTGAAGGCAAGCCATTCGCTGGTTAATTGTTCTCACAGTTAGGAAATTTCTCCTTCGTTCTAGGTAGCTTCTCTACTTGATTAGTTTCAATCAGTTGTTTCTTGTTTTGCCTTCTGGTACTTTGGAAAGTAAGTTGGCTCTTCTTTGTGGCAGCCCCTCAAATATTGGTACACTGCTATCATGTCATCCCTAGTCCTTCTTCTGATGAGACTATGATTAGCAACTTCATAGAGGAGCTGTCAGGAAGACCTTGGTCACTGCTTCTGATGAAATTCTTAAGTAGCCTAATAATATGTAACAAAATTATGGGAGACAACAGAAAGAGATCCATAAAACATTCAGCAATTTATGTGTAAAATTCTGAACCTGAGCAAACAAGTTGCCTTTATGAGAGATGAATCAGTATTATACTCTACCTCCAAGAGAGATTATAGTAATGTGTAAACTTTTACTTTCAAGGTTAATTTTTTTATTTTTTTTTAACCAACAATGGTGCTGAAGTATTAATAATACTATAACATGTGGCTGCAATGTTCTGCTTCCTGAATCCAGATTTTTCCAAGTGAAAGTGCTCATGAATGTTTTGCGAAGATTGACAAGTAAGAGTGATGGAAAGTTTATAGGTCAGCATCCACACAGGTGGATGGGACTGGGATTTCCTCTTTTTTGCTCACATATGTACATTTTTGGGGGGATCGCGTTAAAGTTTTTGTTGGTTTCCTGCTTGACATGGTAGGAACTTATGTACTGGTTTCAGATGATGCCAGAGACAGAAGGCCTAACCAAAGGAAGCATTGGAGATTGACCTCCAGGCTGTTGCTGATGCTATTGACCAGTAACATTCAGGCAAAGCAACACATTCACAGGCGGATAGAAGAGCAGTCTAATTTTTAATTGCTCTACCTACCAAGCTTGCTTCTTTAAATAGAAATTTCTATCCCAAAAATTTTGTTGTTGAATTTATTGTTTGAGATTTGTGCATTCTAATCCAAGAAAATACATTTGTTCATATAGTAGGCATTCTAGCATATACATTGCCCATATGTATGCTAGAAACAGGTTGTTCTGTGCAAAGTGTTCCATTTCTTCATGTACATAAAATATGCATATGAGACAGATATATCATATACACACATATACATAAATAGTAAAATGTGCATGTAGGAAACCCATATACAAAAAAATATTGTATAATAGGACATATCTAAAATTGTGCACTTTAGAAAACAATACATTTTTATAACTTTTTCTTCCCAACATTGACAAAAAATAAAAATAGAGCCAAACAGAATTTACGTTAGAAGCTGAAATGCTTCAACATCTGGAAGCCATCAAAATCTGGAATGGAGCAACACCATTGACATGATTGCTTTGGCATTTCTACAGTGCTGTCACTTGGGGTAGTATATCTGACATTCTGTTATTAGAAAGGTGCTTGATAAATTCTATGATTCATCGTTTAGCAGAATTTTGCTAATGTTTGCATGAATAAATGATGGCACATCAATTGGCAGTAAATCCACAAAATTTAAAATACAAATGAATGAACACAGAATTCTGCTGTATAATTTAGCTGAATGGTTAGGAGTCCACATGATATATTTGAATAAATGGTCTTAACTATTTACATAAGCATGCAGAGAATGTGGTGTTTCATATGATGTACTGTATTTGCTAATATTTATTGCTCCTTTCTTTAGGATGGTAACTATTTTATATGACCTTAATATGAACGAGCAGCAGAAAGCCCCAACTTTAGCCCTGATTTATAAAATAAGACTATTTGCCTTACACATATTTCATTATCTGCAAAAAAAACACCAAAAACCCACTGCCTCAATGTTGCATAACTGAATGAATTCAGACGTAGAAAGGGTGATTCATATCACTACTCTCAGGACATAAGAGTTCATGCAGGAAGCATTGTTTTGTGAAAGCAGCCCTTCATTTCATAAAAATGAAGGAAGTGCTAAAAGTGACAGGAAAAGATTATGACTTACAATTGTGCATTGTGGCTATTTTCATTCTAAACCTTCCTGCATTCAATGACTTTCTATCTCAAGAATTTCTGCACAAAGAATATATGAATCTTAAATTTAAAAAACAACAACAAAAAAGTTCTTAAATTTAATATTCTGTCATCTGAAGTATGATGATTTTTTCAGAATTTCAGTCTACAGATATTTAAGGGTGTGCAGATGGAAAAGGGAATTTAACTGAAGCAATATTTGCACTGTGGCACAATTTTGCATTTTAGCACTGGAGCTCAAACTGTTGTAAAGGAATGACAAATTTTGGGCTTCAAAGGATGGTAGTGCTTAGTATTCATGTCTGAAATATTTTGCTGGCTGTCGTATAGGAAACCTGTTGCCTAGTGTTCATTGGTGAAAATTATTCTTATTATTAAAATTATTCAAACAATTCTTCAGTCTTTAAGTAAACAGTTTGGCTATGTTAGGTATTCATGAAATGTTTCAAGTAGAACAGAAACACTATAATGCATTTCCTCTCCTTTCAGTTTTCATAAATCTATTTAAAAATACTAAAATATCTATGTATCTGGAATCTAACATTCTGTTTTCCATGTTACATTAAGCTTCACAATTGGGCTTTTGCCAGATTCTTAAAATCATTCTGTTATCTTTTATTAATTAATCTGGGATAACTTCCATTTCTTGGTTCTGCTTTTTCCATGTCTAATATGAAACACTGCCTTGCCTCACAGAAATCTGCTTTAAAAGAAATACAAGGATTTCATTTTCCCCCCACCAGCCTGGTAGCCAAAATAGAATGATTTTTTATTAAGTGAATAATGATCTGCACATTTCAAAATAAAAATGTATTTCAGGTAGGTATACATTTTATTTTTTAATGAGGCTTATTAGAAATAAATCAGGCCTGACAAAAGGCATAGATATTGGCCATGTGCAAATCCTAATTTTCTCATGTAAAGGTAATCAAAGAATCTTCCCCTTTCACCAGACTTTAATTTCAATAAGTTTTTGTCGCCTGCAAAGCTTTTTGTGCATTCCGGGGACAAATCCTCGGGCACATGATAGCCACGCAAACAATAAAATTGTGCTTTAGCCTCAAAGAAAAATCTGGCTGGCATCCTCCAGCACTGGAAAGAAATGAAACAATGACAGTCAGCATTGCTACGAGCTTGGGTCAAGCATGTGGCTATTATTTGCTTCCCTGTGTAACTATGGATTGGGATAATAGTTCCTGTCATATTTTTGTTTTAGTCCTTTGTGTTATATTTTACAGGGCTCCGGGCCAAGTTATTCTGTCTGACTGGATCTAAACAGTAAAATTGTGATTGCAGTTAAAAAAAAATAAAAACCAGGCAGTGAGAGATTGAGTGCTGCATATAAACAGTTTGAGGAAGCTGTTCTACACTAGAACAATATCCTTACTTCTTTTTCTTTTAAGCAAATTCCCAAAGGCTGCCTTCAGAGACTAGTTCTCCCACCCCAAATAACTAAAAGAAAAAAGAAAATTATGAGAGGATTCATGTCCAACAATCTTAATTGTTCCTTGCTATATTTAGTAAAAGTCATTAAGTATCTAGATCCCCTCTTCCTGAAAACAGATCCTCTAAGGCATTTTCAGAGTAGGGAAGATGGGAGCTTCCAACATTCAATTTTACATTTATTTCCCAACTATGTGTCTTTCTTTCTCTTGTTGTGTTTATGGCTCTTCAAACGAATATGTAGTTGTATTCAACACTAAAAATTATAGGCATTTTTCTTTTTAACGTGAGGATTTTCTTTCATGTTATCTTTATCCTTATCTAGAAAAAATGGGATTTTCTGAATAGAGAAAAAGAATCTTAACTTTGATTTTAGAATGAAACTGTAGAATTAAATATGGGATGGCAGAAGGAAAATAGAATACTTTTATTTGGCCAAATGTGGATAGACACACAAGGAATTTGTCTCTGGTGCAGAAGCTATCAATGTACATGTATATGCAAAGCTACAGAAACATTATTACCATAATATCAATAAATGGCTAATGGTTGCTAGTAATATTTTGTTTTTGTCTGGTAATATAGAAAAGCACACACACACACACACACACAATGTTTTTCTGATGTCTGCATGTGTACATACCGCAAAAAAAAGTAAAATAAAAAAATCAAAGATTGCATTCTATAAACGTAAATTACGATATGTTCCTGATTATCACTATATCTGCCTTTTCCAAATAATAGCAGCTATGGAGAAAAGGCCTACAGTATTGAATTGTCTGCTTGATAATTTCTGGAGTGCAAGCTATTATTATAAGGCAGCTTGTATGGGGTTAACAGTTTTAAGAGTGAGCTGTAATAACATGTAATTTTCATGTTTTCCCCTGTAAATAGGCTAGTGTGTGTGTGTGTGTGTGTGTGTGTGTAACAAAAGTAAGTTTTTCTATTGTAGAAGTATTTTTACAATTTGGTATTTTTTAGAAATAAGTGAAACTGAAGAATTATTGTCAAAGTTAATATATAGGAATTATTGTGGTTGTTTATTTTTGATTTACCATGTTTTCAAACACAGCCATTTAATAAGTCACTGTTAAACAAACTATGTTTGACATGATATATGAACACTGCCTTCTCTCTCTTACAAACACACTCCAACACATACTTGTAACAGTTTAATTATATGAAGTTGTAAAATATTTTTTTCTACGATCATTAGATATATAGTTTTTTTCTGATTCTTGGGGGGGGGGGGGGGGGGGGGGGGGGGGGGGGGGGGGGGGGGGGGGGGGGGGGGGGGGGGGGGGGGGGGGGG
>JANHFL010002064.1:84516-96444 GCA_032468155.1 Oxyrhabdium leporinum | reverse complement strand
ATTATTATTATTATTATTATTATTATTATTATTATTATTATTATTATTATTATTATTATTATTATTATTATTTTGCTTGGCTGCATATTCAGCCAGATGTTCCATCTGGATTTATCCCTTTGAATAAACTTCAGAAGAATGTGTTATTATCAGACAAAGAACTCTTGGAGAAATTGATTTGCTGCATCACTTGCTTGCTTATTCATTCTGTTCTGAAAAAACTGTCACATAATGAAGTTCTTTGGAGGAAAAGCAGATGTAAATAAAATAAATAATTATTATAACATACTTACTGGTTTGGAAAATTGGAAGAGCTCCTCTGTTGTTTGTTTCAATGTTAGCCATTCCTGATAAAGTGACCGGTTTGAATGGAGGTGTGTGAAGGCATATGTAGGCACCCTTCACCGCCAGTCAGGAACCGAATTATAAATGATGATCGTATATTACCATTCAGTAAATTCAGAACATTTGTAAGACATAGTCCTATATAAAATCTAGAAAATTTTCTGAAGCACTTAAGGTACAACTTTTGTTTTCAATTGTACAAAATGAGAATTACT
Organism: Oxyrhabdium leporinum; assembly: GCA_032468155.1. Classification (NCBI taxonomy): domain Eukaryota; kingdom Metazoa; phylum Chordata; class Lepidosauria; order Squamata; family Cyclocoridae; genus Oxyrhabdium; species Oxyrhabdium leporinum. The sequence continues at coordinate 95,884 of JANHFL010002064.1, read as the reverse complement.
TTCGGGCTGGTATAAGTGACCATAACTATAGATTCATTCTCACTATTACGGGGTGCATATGTCAGGTTAAGTCTTGAAAGCAGAAGAAACTTTAAAGTGATAAGGCTGAACCCACTGTCTAGCAAACCGTCACACATTTCTAATATGTTTAATTAAAAATCAAATCAACCCAAAGATTCTGTATGTGATTCTTAATCAGTTTGACGTCTCCAGGAGAATAATGTAATTATACCAGTCATTTAGTTACAGTAATTAAAACTTTAATTAACATCACTTCTAGGCTGTAACTTCCCTAAACAGGACAAAGACTTCAGTGCTTCATCCTGGTACCCTTAGAATCTGCCAAGACCACTTAGGCCTTTTTGCTACTGGAGTCAAAGGAACAGTTTCTGTTTAGTTGCTTCCCTCTGCCCTCCCTTGTGTTTGTTTTAAAATCACAAGACTGCTTGGAGAAATTATGTAAATACACTTTCTTTAAAAAAAACCCAAAACTCTTTGCATGGCACCTGTATTTCAGACAGATTCATTTCTGATTTCTTTATTGAACTGTTGTATTGGCAGGAGTTGCTTTGTATTCCAGAGAATTTATTTCAAAGATGCTATGTTTTGGGGCAAAATTACAGATTTAACAAGCTTAATGGAGGGATCTTATTTTAGAGGTCTCTTGGTTCCATAGTGTTCTGTAAAAGACTCAGTAGTGCCAAAGCATATATTTTGAAATGCTCTGTCTAGTCACTTCAATGTCTTTGTTCCGTTCTGTATAATCCAAATATAAACCTGTTTGTATCTTCAGAAGTCTAAATCTGTCACACAAGTGTTTAGAAATGTTCCATGAATGGTTAACTGTTCATTAAAGGTATGCACTGAAATATATTTAGAAAGCAGCCAGTTTTAGGAATTGACTTTAATTTGGGAACTTAAGTAATGGAACTGGGAACCTGAAGAAATAAGTAATAATCAGGACACGGCTTCCAATGACAGACTTTTCAGCTTTTAATCACCTGCCTTGATCAAAATGCTGAACCTGGGGTGGCATATGTTTTATAAAGCTTTTTCACAGAGGGAAGATAATTGTCCAAATGCCCTCATTTTACTACCCCTCTCTTCTTTCACTTGTGCTATGCAATTTGACAGCAACAGCAGCTGAAACCCAGAATAGGCGTCATAAAACAAACTGCCTATCAGAATAGTTTATATAATCTGAATCCAGAATAATCCATTAGAATTGGTGACATCGAAATTATAACTGTTGTTCACATAACTATTAATTATGTAGTTTGAGGCAAGGACAGAAACGGCCATTTAAAAGTATTATTCCAAATGCATTCACTTATTTGTTCCTGTCTTAAAATTTGGCCTAAAGGTGTTCAGTATAAATGTAAATTAAAAGATTTCATTCTTGGCTGGCTAACTCTTTCTGTTGTAGCTTCAGTGAGGGTTTTGGAAAAGGAGGGGAAGGGCAAGTTTCAGTGACATAAATGCTTTCTGTCTTCCACCTCCTCAACTAATTTATTGATAAAAGTGTGGAATGTATATTAAAAATGAAAAGATGGAGAGAAGGTGGGAAAAACAAGGACGGGAATATATGTGTTTGTGTGCTCACACAGGGAAAGAGGTTGGGAGCTTAGCCTGATTAAAAATCCTGCCTGAAGCATGTGTTCAGAAGTAATTTGCTTCTGCATACTAAATGTGTATAATTTGCAGACTGTGGTTGTTTAGAGGTGTGGGGAAAGAACTTTGCCTATATCCAAATGCATTTTTCTTCCATATTCAGGAATTGGCCAAGATTTTGAAAACAGACTGCTGGGCTTCCTTGCTGAAATCTTGGTACAAATTGTCAGGGGAAGAGAGAAGAACAGGGAATTATTGTGGGTGGAAAATAGCCTGTTTTAATGTTTTTTTGGATAGAAGAAGGAAATTGAGAAATTGATTGTGTGGAAGGAAACAGAATTATATGTTCCTTGGTTGTAGTTTGCTAGCAGTGGAAGTTGATTTTTTACTTATTTTCTAAAAAAACCACACTTGAGATTTATCTGTGTGAGAAACATGCTGGCACCCTGAAAACTTTGTCTTTCAATTCTAAATATGTAGGGAAGGAGTACAGTACAATCATTTAATACCGAGAGAAAGAATGAGAGGAAAACACTAATCAGTAATTTTTCTGCTTAAGAATTCCAGCCATTATGTTCAATTAGTCAATTACAAATAGTATAATAAAGTATAAATAGGATAAGAAAATAGTATATTTTGCTATAGTATAAGTAAATACGTTTACTGACCTTTGGATATTCTTTATTTCTCAATTGAAATAATGAGTTTCAGGGTAAGATAAAAAACATTTTTAACCATTATATAATCAAAATATTACAGATAGTCCTCATTACCTTTTTTTTAAATCGACCCTTCAGAATTATTATGGTGCTGAACAAAGAGGCTTATGACCCATGCCATTGCATAGCCTTGTGGTCACATGATCAAACTCTGGGCGCTTGGCATCTTGCCTGCAGCTATGACAAGAGGGGGGCTTTAACTCCCACCAGCTGCCTGTCTTCCCTCCCTCTATGCCTTTTTGGCCACTGCTGCCCTGCACTTCAACACCCCAGCTTGCCTTCCTCATCTTTCTGTTTCCACTGCTGAGAAAGCATGGCTGACCAGGCTGCTGGGTCGGAAATAAAATAAAAAAACAGCCCGAGAGCCACATCATGCTAAAAAGCCCTTTCTAAAGGTATCTGGGGTGGGGCTTCACATTCTCCCCCCCCTCCAAACAAAAGAAAGCAGCAGCAAAGTCTTTTTTGGTACCTCACAGTTTGGGCTGCTTTTTGACTATTATCCATAGCGCAAAGCTCATCCTCAGCCTGGCTCAACAGCAGGAGATAGAGGAAGTCCCTTAGCTTATTAAGGTTCCAGGCTGGAGGAACCAGCTCAGATCGTCTTGCTTTGGGATCAGTTAATGACCCACAATTCTCAGTTAACTATGGTGATGGGGAGGCCTGGGATTGCAGTCGCTAAGCAATGTGGTCATGAGGTGAGGTATCTCACTTTATGACTACATTCCAGGCCCGATTGTGGTTGTAAATCGAGGATTACCTGTGTCACTTTTACATTTTTCTTTTATCTTTTTTTACTGGTATGGATATTTGTTTAAAATTGGGCATTAATTCATTGATTGGTATTGAAATAGTGATTTATTATTGTGCCACATTTTTCTTCAGCTGAAATTGCTTTTATTCATTTATGGATTCTACTCTGCCTTTCTCTCTAATAAGTGGAGTTTCACGTGGGTAACAATTTTGTTTTTAAAAAGCCAATTTAAAATGTAGTTTTGAATGCAGTCAGAATATCAATTGAACTACTAATAGAGCAAATATAATCTCCCTATCAAATATTCTGTTCCTAAAGATTGCTTAAATGAATATGGCTTTGCATGCTTGTAGGTAAAAAGCAGAGGAAAAATGAATCTGATCTTGCCTGGCAGGGAGTTACTAAGCCTAGGAGCAAACACTGAGAAGGTCTCTCTAATTGTGGCTATTGACAAGCTAAGGTTCAATGTTACCAACATAGTAAGCTTTCCTTTTCATTAGGCGATCTTGACCAGACTGTGTATGTACCTTTGTGCTATGATGCACAATGTGGCAAATTGTTTACCAATTTATACAGTAGTAGAAATAATGGATTATACATTCTTGTGACATGTTTCATTACTTTAAAAATATTTGCAGAAGCTGGAATGAGATTTCTAACAGGTAGATAGTTTGGAAAGCTAGAAAGTCAGGAAGAATATGCTAAGTCGCAATGTATTATTTTGTTTAAAAACATAGTGGATAATTGTGACAACTAACCAGGATTCAGTGGAAAACTGCAGTTTTTTGAAGATCAATTATAATCTATTCCATTGTAGATGTGATCTGGCTTTCCAGTGCTGTAGATTTACAGTGCAATTGTGAAACAGCACTTTGGCTGCATAAAGATAGGAGCGTTCCAAGGGCCTATAGTCATTCTTTATCCCCAGTCTAAAACTGTTCCTTCTACTGCTAAAGCTACAAAGATCAATTTATATTAGCCAACTTTTACTTGGCATTACAATTCTGCTTGCGTACAATTTTCAAACATTTAATGTGATTTGATGATTAATTAAGGGTTAATAAGTTAGTGACGGTTAAGAGCCCATCAGGCCAATATGATGATTATTAAAATGCTTTAATATTTTTCCCTAGCCATGTTGCTTGAATAGTGTTTATGAAGAGGGTGATAAATTGAAAGGGGCTTTAATTTCATTCTGTTCTACTTGCTACAACCTTCTGTTCACTAATTAACACTAGAGGTTTTCTCAGCATAAAGACTTCCCTGCAGGATTTTCTGCTTTAACTGACCTTCTAAAATCTAGAAATAGTATATGCTGTGGATATCCTGCATTACTTCCAGAGGTTTGCAGCGAAGATTTAATCAAAGGTAAAATTAACCATGGGACTAGTTCCCTTATCAGATGGTTAATAACTGTGAAATTTCTTTCCTCTGGAAGGTTGAAAAACTGAGTATCTTGCTAAATTTTAATAACTGAAGTTGAGCCTGAAAAAGCTTTTAAAATTAGTTTTCACTCTTTTACTCTCTTTCTGATAAAAAGTTCAAAGTTGTATCCCTTTGTACATTTACTCAAGAATAAGTCCATCGAATTTAAACAGACTGTTTCTAGGTAAATTTCATAAATTGAGCTGCATGCTTGTTTTATCGCAGCCTTAATGAGAACATGCTGGAAATGTAAACACGGAAATTAACATGTGAATAAAATTTGATATTGTGGGCTGAGTAATAAATCAGCTTGTTTGGGGACAGTAAACCACAGATAATTTTAGACATAATGCTTGTAAGACTTACTATCTGTTCATTGTGATTCATTTTTTATATAGGGTTACCTAAGTTATATTGAGGGAGAGGTGGTACTCCTAATACTTAAACCTCTAAAAGTCCATAGAGGTGTAAAATCAGAACACCTTAAAAGGGAAACAAGGCAGGAATTGGCCAGGTAAATTGTGATTACTTTGCTTTTCTTTTAAGACGGATTCTGGTTTATTTCTAGTTTTTAATAAAGCAAACAGTTTATTATGAATTTATAAATGCAGATTTATGAATTCCTTATGTGCTAATTGTTTTAAATTTAGAACTGTTCTTCTCTATGTTCATCAATTCATTGTTTTTACTCTGGCCAACATTTTTGGGTACATATTTTATGTATAGTTTTACTGCCTTTCACTATTAATAATAAGCACTTTCAGTTATGTCAGAAAACATATTACATTTGTTTTTAATTTCACAAGTTCAGACAATTCCACTTTAATCCTCATGTGCTCTTAACAAATAAAATATGAAAATTCCATTACACGAAAGCAATGCAAAGTAGTGATAATGGCATTATTTCCATTTAATGTATAAGTAACAGAAAGGGGGATTTTCTTAACTGTGATATAGTTCTAAATAATCGTAACTATACGTATGTAGAGTGTGTATGTATAAATGTATACACATACCTCTTTCAGTCTTCCTGAACTTGGAGTCCCTCAGATATAGATGGAACTGTAACATATAGAAAGGGACCAGATTATGGGAAGACATATCTATATGTCTGTGCTTATTTACTCACAGTGGTGTAATGTCTGACATAAGGAATCTTCATCAGAACAGAAACAGTGCCCTATTGGATCAGACCCCTGACCTGTCTAGTCCATCAGTCTGTTCTCACAGTTGCCAATTAATTGCACAAGGAAGCCTCCCAGTAGATGTCTCTCCATGACACATAGGGCTCTAGTCACCTTCATATTCTGAGTCATTTAACTTCAGAACTTACTTGGTTCGTGTTGCTCTAGAGGAAATGCAGTGAACTATATTTGCTGTGTTGTTTTTCCCCCTGTATTTGCGTTGCAACCAGCTTTCTATTGATGGGAAATCCCGTCTCCTAGGATTCCCCTCTCTTCCTAAAGCAGAGGTGATGTGAAGCCTTGCTTCCATTCCCCCATTGTTTTCTGGCTGATCCAAAGGCTAGTCCGTTAGGTAATGATTGATTGGCTTTTTCCTCATTCCCTTGCTTTTTAGGAAAGTAAATATGGTAAATAAAGAAAAAAAAAGGTTCTTTGTATCAGGTAGTTGTCATTTCTTTAGCTCTCCCCAGCTGCACCTAGAAAGAATCTTAGCTTAGTGGTTCCCCAATCTTGGGGACTTGAGGACTGGGGGTGCGGGTGGCAAGAAGAGGGGATGGTTCAGTGTGAATGGTGGGTGAGCACATATGCAACCAGCTCCATTTGCATGAATGTTGGGCATGCTCGCGCAAGTGGAGCTACGTGCACACTTGCTCACCACTTCTGCAGCCTAGTTCCAAATGGGCTGTGGCCCAGTAGTGGACCGTAGCCCTGGGGCTTAAGGACCCCTGTTCTAGCTGATTCATGCAGGAGAAGGTAAGAACACTCACAGAGCCCCATGTAGCAATATAGAACTGCTCCGAATGGATTGTGTGGAAAACCCATTGTACATAGAATGGGCCTAATTTAAGCTCTCTGCTATGACATTTCCTGTGGGAATTTGGCAAAACAACTGGTAATATTCCCATTGTTCCTGAGCTACCCAAAAGCAGATAGGCAGAACTCATAAGGTAGCCTTAGTTGGTGTTATCATCCATATCAGGCATGGACTGAAAAGTAAGTTGGCAAAGTTCCTATCTATCTCTGAACTCTCAATCTGATTTCAGATGAATATTTATTTATTGGCTTGTTTTGTCAATTGCATTGTACCCTGTATCAACCCCCTAAGTCAAAAAGATGAAACAGTGACATTTTGTTGAATATTTTCAATAAATAAGAACACGTATGAAGTCCCATCTTAACTTCTTTCCTGGATGCCTATGATGTCAACTTTGGAAAAGTTAGTTATTCTCAAGGCTGTCGAATGGAATATTTTGCCACTGAGGATAGTTCTGCGACTATGAATTCAGAATTCCTGATAAGAGTATGACACAAATATTTCCACTGCGGAGACTGTATTACTAAAGTATCCTTGCAAGCATTTAAGGCTCATTATGTTACAAATAGGGAATTGGGGGTGAATTGCTAAAGCTCCACATATTGCTGTGCCATAATACAGCTTTTTAAAACTTAGCATTATGGATGAACAAGGGTTTATAAAAATACTATAGTTTAAACATTCCTGGCATAACATTATGTTTACAATAGACAATAATGTGCTTATGAAAGAAATTCTTCAGAAAACATTTCTTTAGCATCTTACCCATCTTACTGTTGGGAAAATATTTCTGGAGGAATGGGGAATATCTGCTTTTCACAGAAATGGCAGCAAATAATTAAAGGCAGCATATTCTCTTGAACATCTTGTTAGGAATCTTAGATTTTAGCGGTATGGAACCTGCAACAATTTAAATCCTTGTGTGATCATATCTGGGCCATAACTTGACCAGGTTTTATTGGTTGTGACGTTACCGTGTTGTCAATCTACGGGATTTTTATCAGCTGAGATGGCTTCTTGTGGAAGAACCAGAGGGAGAAAGATTTAAATACCAGTAGGACATTATTTTATTATGTTGAAAATGCTTTCTCATATCAAAAAGCCACTGGTGTTCCTTTGGGGTTAACAAAGCCAGCTTCTGTTTCCTTTCCTGTTCCTGACTAGCTAATGTGCTGGGGAAGTGACATAAATTCAGTTATTAAGAAAGCTAAATTCTGTAGTTCAATATGTCCGAATTACTTCACTCAGTCAGTCCTTGTGAACATAGTCGAACACAGACTGACTACTTTTGGGCTTCTTGTGGTATCCTGATTCTGTGAAAAAAGGTAGGGGCAAATAACACATTGATTTCCTCATCTCTTCTACAGTTCACCATCTTTCAATTGATTCAATGGAGAGCTACGTTGATTGGAAAATGATGGCAATAATAATAGAGATATTTGTTCCTGAGTACCTAGGCAATACTGACTGGGCACAAAGCCAGAAGAAATTTGAAGGACAAGTCATTGAAATCAATAGCTCAAGATTTGCAGGAGCAGCTGCCAGCTTGCCGAGGAAGCAACGAGGGCAAATATGAACAAATAAGATGAAGTTGCTACTATGAAATGAGGAGACTCTTTATAAATGGGTAGAATGGAAAGCGCTGCACTTTCATTGAGAGGGGTTAGACTGACCAGTAACCATTACCCCTCAATTCATATAAAAGTAACTACTGTACTGAGTTACCTTACAAAAATAATATCACAATTACAGGATTAATGTATAACACAGATGAAACTTGCTGACAGTTTATTTTTATTCCTATTTACTTGCATTATGTGAAGAAATGCTTCTATTAGTTTTCTAATTATAAAACTCTTTTTGTTTCAAAGATTCTGGAATGGATCTAATTGTTGTTGTGAAATAGTAGCCTCAAGGCAGTTACCAACATTCCAAGGCGTTCCACTAGTTTACACGTTTTAATCCCATAAGGCGGTCACTTGAAACAATCTCACTCCTTGGATAGACAGAATATGTTCTAGAGCAGGGCTGTCAAACTCCCAGCCCATGGGCTGGATGCGCCCTGTGCTGGCCATACCCACACCTGGTTTAGCGAAGGGGAAAAAAAGTCCTCATACATCAAATGACGACGTCGTGACAACATGAGTTTGACACTCCTGTTCTGGAGCTTTTTTGTCTTGTGGATTGCCTGAATCCTATGGATAACTTGCAATCTGAGTCAGATTTCTTTATGGCTTTCCAAAATGGAAATGTTGGATCTTGGGAGATCCAACTGGGAGAAAGTGCTATGGAGAAAGCATGCTTCCTGGGTTCTATAGATAGGAGCATTTAAAAGATAGGGTCTAGAAATTCACACTCCAGGCTTGCAAATAAATTGGTCTCCTGCCCTTTAAGTCTTTAAAGGTGATAGCCAGTATTTTGAATTGATTCAGATGATCCACCCCAGGAACCTCTTGGATCCAGTTGGATTCCAGGAGGCACTAGGAGATATTCACAGTGATTTGGTAAGCAGTGATACTCTGAAGCAGCCCCTTTCTTTGCATGCTGATCCCAGGTGGCAATTTATTTTAGAGATTAAAAAAAAATTACAGCAGAAGCAATCTCTGGAGTGCTAGAGGAGAAAGCTTGACTTCTGCTACCTGTGTCCCACACTCATTCCCTTCTTGGGTTTTCTGAGAATCAGTCAGAGGCATAGTAGGTTGGATAAAAGTGATAATCAACACCTCTCTGTGAGAGAGGGCAATGAAGCCTTCCATTGATTCACCTATAGCTAACGAGTACCATCCAGTCTCAGAACTTCTTTTGGGGCAGAGGGTGGGGAAAGTTGTTGAAACAATAATAAGAATCCAGCTACAAAGTGCTCTGAAAGAAACAGATTATCTGTACTCCTTTCAATCTGAATTCAGGCCTGGGCAAGAAACAGCACTGGGGATTATTTTTGTTGGGACCTAATATATCACTTTTGTCCCATTACCAGTTTTGATGTAGTAGTCATTTTATCCCTTTAGAAGATGCAAGTAGAAGACACTTTTTTCCAGTGGTTATTTTCCTATCTAAACAGGTGGTTCTACTTGGTGGTGAATGGGCAGGAGGCTCTGTGCCTTCATATGTACGGTGCCTCAGGAGTCAGCCTTTCTTCCCCTGTTGTTGAATATCTACATGACGTTATTAGGAGAACTCATGTATTAAGTTGGGTTATTATCAGAACAGTAACAATACTTACATCACCTTACTGGGCTTTACTGGTGATGTAATGGAAGCATTTTCCCAATGTCTGGAGACTGTAGGGCAGGGATGGGCAACTATGGCCCTTTTATGACCTGGAAACATCAACTCCCAGAAATCCTGAGCCAGTTGTTGTGCACATTTATACCGTACTGAGGACACTGGAGGGAGATAAGGCTTTTTATAGTGAGTTGTGAGTCCCCTGTGATCCATTAGTCTTATTCAGACTCTTAATTTCTGTCCCATTATTACTGATTTTTAAAGAGTGCAATTAGAATAAAATTCACTCTCTGTTAAGATACTTTCATCTCTCTTAAACAATTCTTATGAGCTTTTTAAAAACATTTTTTTGCTATTGCTGTTGTTATAGAACCCTGAACCGACTCTTAGAATTCCTTTGCACTTTTAAATAGGCATTTAACCCCAAAGAAAGAAGTATTAAAGAATGGCCTCCATTTATAGTTTGAGGTAATTTTGCAAAGCAGAGTAGGAATGTAATTTTGATATATAGTTAAGGTAGAGATGATAAAAGCATTGCATAAAAGTGAATTCACAACTGTATTTTAGGTTAGATCAGTGGCTTTCATGTTTGTCAGATGTTTAAATGCTGCAGATTTCTGGTGAATCAACGCTATATATAGTATAACTAATTTATTTGCTTAAAACTATCAAAATTAATGTTGCATCCTGATTTAAATGAGACAAATGTTTATTTGGGATTAAGATTCACAAATCATTTTTTTTCTGCCTGAAGCCTGAGCAAAATGGTACTCCTCTCTTTTCACTTACAATTTTTTTCTGACGCAATTGGTGAATCTTACTTCAGGGTTTCTGATGACCTACATCTCCACTTAATTTGTGAACATCAAGTTATAAGTGTTGTGTACAGGCTGCCTGGAAAACACACCTCTGTCCTTCCTGCAGAGCAGAAGAGTCAGAAGGATGCCATCATTATCCTCTTCACAAAATTTAGGACTACATGACTGAAGTTACTGTCTTATTCTTATTCTACTTCTCTTGGGTCCATACTTCTACCCTTTTACTATGGGACTGCAGGTTGCACATCAGATCCCATGAATGATTACAGGAAATAGGTTTTGCTTTGACTGCTTGCATCTATCTTTCATGACTCCATTTCTTATTTCCACTGCAGTAGAGGGTTTGCTATCCAACAGCTTCATCACTGGCTGACCATGAATTTATTTATTAAATTGATATGCCACCCATCTCACTGTCAAGCGACTTTCCATTGGAATGGCATCTAGATAGTATATTCCAGTATGCCTGCAGTTTTTCAAGGGAGAAGCTCTTGAAATATAATCAAATGGTATATATGATATTGCAAGACTTAGATCAAAAGAAGATTATTTATCAGAAAAATCCCCCCTCCCTTTTGTGCGTACTAGATGCAATCCAGAATGGGTTACCAGGTGTGCCTAGGTTACAACAAACACAGAATACTTGCTGTACATGATGTGTATTTTGTCCCTAAGATCAAATTATAAATCTGACATATCTTATTACTTGCAGAATGAGATCTTTTGCAGTCCTAAAGGGGTGTAATGGCAAGACAGGTGCTTATTTCAAGTTGTAGCTTCCTTTAGTTTAAATTGTTTATTTTCTCCTCCTCCTCCTCTCT
>JANHFL010002064.1:72606-84416 GCA_032468155.1 Oxyrhabdium leporinum | reverse complement strand
CTCTCCCTCTCCCCCCCCTCTCTCGCTCATTCTCTGCTAGCATATTTTCTTAGAGACCTGTCGGCACAAGAGATGGGTTTTCATGATGAGAGCCAAGATTGTGTTATTGACACACACATACTTCATATGCGTGCAGCTCTGCTGACGCAGCATCACCCTTTAGTGCTGGGGTCATGTTCGGAGCCCATGAATAAGCTCACACAAGGATCATTTGGGGCTTTTAAAAAAAACCTGACTTTGTTGTAAATTGGCCAAAATCCAGCATTCTCCTCCCCTGCATAGAGATTAATAGCCTTGAGCAGCAGCGGCTTGGGAAGAAAGAGGCTATTGTCTTCTGTCTTTATCCTTCTTAGTGGATGGGGAGAAGCCGATTAGTTAGGGGGGAGGAGAAGGTTGCTGCAACTGGCTACCAGCACATGCCTGGCTCAGTGCCTAGCAGATGGGGGTGGAAGGGGAAGAGGGCAAGGGGCTTAGAGCGTTAGATCAGCTGTCTCTTAGTCTCTGTGGTGAGAGGGAATCATTTTAACCCTTTATCGGCAGCGCATATCTCTTATGTTGAGATCTCTCAGGCAGAGTGCAGCTAAAGCCTGAGTAACTAGTTCAGCATTCTCATTTACAGTGCATTCAGGGGGATCTGAAATATCCCCAAGGATGATATGTATGCTATTGTATTAATTTATATTTATGAAAATTTATACTGCTTTATAAGAATTTTTTTGGGGTGGGGGGAAGATAAAGACAATGATACGGTATGGTTACAGAAGGAAAAAGTGTTGAACAAAACCACATTTTAAAATCTTGAGTTAAAAAGGATGAGGGAAGCTCCCCTTAGCTGAACCAGCAGTGCTTTGGAAAAAGACATTTTGGGTACTCAACTTGGGACCATTTGAAATGGCTAATTTCATATTGGTATATATTTTTTAAAATGAAGAAATTGATTTGTTTCTAACGATATGACATAAAGAGCATAGAGCATAACCGAATAAAGACCACTTCTTAGTGAAGATTATTTTAGAAATAAATGGATATTGTGACAGTTGTGACTGATCAACTATGCCTATAAAACTTGGAATAGTGATTGAATTAACCAAATATGCTGACAGTCGTGATTGCGGAGATGGTTTAGTTATGGAATGCGAATGGAGGAGTCCAACATGAATGCTGTTTTAAATGTGTGATAAATCTTCAGGATTTACTGCGCTTCCAGCCAAATGTTGATGCTAGAAGCTAACTTGTTCTTGTTACTTTACATGTTTGGTGGTCTCTTCTCATGAAAAAGCACTGTGAAAGTGGATTGCTTTCAGATCTCGGTTGCAGTATCTTTTGTGATATGCAGCCTGCCTAAAATGGCTCCTTTGGAAGACAACAATGCATAGCTAAATCTGGTTTCCGTGTCACATGTGCTGTTTCCTGTGCCTCTGTAAAACTAGTTCCAAAGACGACGTTAGGAAAAAGTAAAAGCAGAGAAAACAGAATTGAAATGGATATTAATGGCATTCAGTACATGGTCAGAAAAGCACCTGGCTCCTCTTTCTGGGGTAAGGATGATATAGCAGCAGCTGGTTAAGGCTAGTGTTATATATTATACAATAATTCCCCAAAGAGAGTTTCCCGTTTCTTATTCTCACAGCCCTATATGTGCAGCTGAGTTTTATTATGTCTTTAAGAATAATATTCTCATTGCTGTGGAACTAACATTTGGGGCCTTTGGAGGGATAGCCATTTCCTTGGCAGGCTTCAGATTCATTTACTTTTTAAACCTGGTTTTGCTTGTTGCCAGCTAAGAACAGAAGAGTTGTGATTTAAGCCATGTGTGTATAACTATATGAAAATGTAAGTCCTCCATGGGCTTTTTTTGTTTGTGCATGGAGATGTAAGAACTTATTCGGAGGAAGTTTTTTTGAAATTTGTTGTGGTTTGATAGTTAAGCAATGCATATGAAGTTCTCAGCTTATTCCTGACTTTAAAATTGGCATTTTAATAGTTTACTCCATTTGGTGGAGGGCAAGGAAACAGAGGAGTAAACATATAATGTCAGCAGGACCTTGAGTTCAAACTATTTTCATATAGAGATCAAAGTTTCATGCCCAAGTAGGAAAAAGTAGCTTGAAAGCAAAGCAAAATGGTATTTGGAAAAATCTTGAGTAAGAGTTGATAAAGAATATTTTATGTAGCTTCAGTTGAACATTGAAAGCAAGCCAAGTAAGTTAACAATCATACTATAAAGCAGGGGTGTCAAAGGGGTGCTTAGATCTGGTCCATGGGGTCACCCTGGAAACAGCAAAGAACTAGCCCGTGGTGCCTCTGCCAGCAAAAACAGTGCCCATTTTCACTGGCAGAGGATTGCAGGACGCCATCGCAGCCGAAAACGGAGTTCACAAGGGCTGTGGGCAGCCCTCCCAAGCTCCGTTTACACTGGCAGAGGATTGCAGGAAGCCGTTGCAGCCAAAAATGGAGCTCGGAAGCCTGTTTTTGCTGGCAGAGTGCTCAGGCCACCACAGGCGCCCCGACAAAAGTGACGTTGAGCTGGACATGCCCATCCTGGACACTCCCCCCTTGCCCCACTCTGAGGTCAAACACAACCTTGATGCAGCCCTCAATGAAATCAAGCTTGACACCTCTGCTATAAAGGGTAAGTTTGCCCTGTTGTTTCATCCCACAGTATTGCCATCCTTTCACTTTATCATTGATCCAGGCAGTGATTAGATGTGAAGTACCTTTAGAGCTGGGCTGTTAAACCTGAATCTATGAAAAAATGATGCCACGAAAAACCAGCTCTCATGCCACTGCTGTAATATGTTAATTATATCAAGAATCAAAATAGGAACAGTTAATTAAGGAGAAAGCAAAGGTGGGGATAGAAGCCAAAAAAGGTATAAAATATTCAGTAAAAATGCTTTTAATCATCTATCAGGAAAAAGAAAGGTAGGATGCCAAACATATCTTCAAATATAGGAAGCTTTAAAATCTAGGTGATAGCCCTGTTTTATTTAAGCAACTTCAGCTCAGGTAACTGTTGTGATATAAGACATCCTCTAAATAATTCAGTGAGCAGCCACTAATGTATGAAAGTAAATGTTCTTTTAGATATAGTGGATTCTTTAGTTACCCTTTAAACTGTAAAGATTATGCATATAACCTTGAATAGTGTTTTGAAAGACATGAGAAGAGATTGTACTAGAGATATATACTCCAACTCCTCACTACTACCACCACCTTGTCCGTAGTTAGACAGTTTGTGAATACTTTTCAAGAGAACCTGTGCATAGAGAAAGTTCGAAATAACTTAATATACATGACACAAAAATAAGCATGCATATCTAGGAAAGTGTACAATAAGCACTACAGTATACTAAAGAACTTCTTTCTACTATCTAGGACTAGATGCACTCTCAGACAATAATCTGAATGTTCGGGCAAAGTGTAATCTAATAAATAGGAAAAAAAAGCCAACTTAGTTTTAGACAGATGAAGTTACCTTCATCTTGACTGCATTACATCTCCATTTGTTAGCTTATATCCAGTATATCACAACTGCTATATTTTATTCATGAACTCTATAGAGGCAGAGTTCCCACTACATCTTTAGGGGCATGTAGAAAGATTGAAGTTAAAAACACCGTATTCTGTATCCCTGGAACCTTTTCTTGTTTTATTATGGAGATGTGAAAAACCATGGAGGCATGGGGGATGAGTATAGATCAAAGACCAAGAAGTAACTTCAGCTTTTGAAAACTGTCCTCCCATTAAAGTCAAAACAGCTATTTAATCATATGATCCCACACCTGTTTTGACTAAGTGATTCAGGAGAAGAGTACTGTAGTTACTGGGATTGAAAGCCATTAAGAAATAACAGGAGTGGATTTCACTTGACCAGTTCAATATATATAATCTGCTAAAGAATAGAGGTTGTGTTGGATAGTAAGAAAATGATTTAGGATGACGGCCTATACTATGTGACCCACGTGTACTTCAGAAATTGGGGGAAATTTTAAAAGGCCATTGTATGTAAATTTTAACAACCACAAACTGGTTAATAAAAAGATAGACGGTAGATTTTTAGCCCTAAACAATGTAGGACTTTAATGGGTCAAAGTCAACAATTTGTGCTAAAAAGAAGTTGAATTATTGTATGGATTTTTTAGAAAATAAATTTGATTTTGAGATAGCTAACTTGGTTTTCAAGGAAATCAGGAACAGGTGAATGACTCTGGTTGAGAATGTATTGTTTTTAAATTAATAGCAAGCCTGGAAATTTCTTATCAGCTTCTGATTTAGTACACAATGAATTTGGATCTGTTTTTTTTTGTAAAGCATGTAAGCAGTATGGACAAGCAATGAAATTGTTAGTATTTTTTAAGAAAGCAGGCAGCTGATGTGGTCCTAGTCCGAGTAGACTAAAGTTTAGTAAGCCTGCCTAGTGCGGCAGCCAAGACTCAGTCATGCAGAGTGGACCCATTAATAACATTTACTTTAAATCAGTTTAGATTAACTGATGTCATATCTGTCAGTGAATGTGAGCTGTTAAGAGTTTGTTGCTCTTATGAACATTGATTTTGATTAAGTATCTCCCTGGCTTTTTTTTTTCTTTTTGGCCTTATGCTGCTATAATTAAAGTTTCAATATTTTCTGGCTTGTAGCAATACAAGGTCTGGGACTGAAGTCATGCTTGTATTAATCTTTATTAAATGGGAAATTAGTTTTTCTCAGAATGGAAGGCAGCAGCTCATCCTGCCCTATCCCCAAATATATTATTGATGAGATGTAGCTATGAAGCTGATGGGCGAGACGATTTTGGTGTTCAATAGTGAGTCCGCTGCAAATAATGAGAAAGTCAGATTGTTACACAACCCTTTCCTCTCACGCCAACAAACAGTGGAGAAAGCTGAACCTCTGGGACAGTTTTCTGGGTTAAAAAGGATCACTCTATGGACCTCTGGAATTACAATTTAGTTCTGCCAGGCAACAAAATGCCTCCTGAGTCACTTGCTTTTAGATAAATGGAATACTTGGCATTTCCAGAGTCATAGGCTGTCATATTAACAGAGATGTGGATTATAGGAGGTGAGAAGGGCTGAGTTGTATTTTCAGTTGATGGGGGCATTGTTGCTTAATAATGCATTTATAAAAACACTTTTAAGATAGTTCATCCTTCCAAAACATTTTACTTTCTAAACAAATGAAGTAAGTTCATAAAATGCAAACACATAAAAAGGTTTGATGAATTATACAGAAAACAGTAGCAGCAGAACATCACTAGATAAATAGGATAATAACATGAACAAATAATAACATATCCAACAATTGAATATAAATAATAATAATAAAACAGTTTGAGCATTACAAACATCCGGAAGCAATTAAAACCAGCTTCAGAAAATGTCCAAAAGCCATGAAGTTGGGAAAAAAACACATTCTCAGAAAGAAAGAGACTATTCAGAGAAAATACCCATCTTTATTATTTACTAAAGCAAACATTCTTGCTTACTTAACTAAAGAGCAGACTCTGAATGCTAGTTTTTATCTTTAAACAAGAACATTATCCTTGAAGTTATTTAGAGTTAATGCTATAAAGCTGATTCAGTGAATTTGGTTTATTTATTTTACAGAGAGCCAAGAGTTGCAATTTTGTGTTCTAGGTATTCAAGATCAATTTGCAACTTGGTGACCAGCTGGCATTGCCTGTGCTTGTCCTTTTTCAGCACTTTCCTCTTCTAGGCAACAACTGTGTGGCAAAATCTATTTCCAGTTGTGTCAACAAATTATTTATTTAGAATGAGTGTTACCTTTCAAAGTCTTCCTTGATTTGGAAGAACCTTGCCTGTGACCACAATGAAGTCCTTGCTGTATATGGCTGTAGTTAGTGGAAAATTTTCAGTGTGTGATCATTTGAGGGTAATCACTGGTTACAGAAAACATCTATTTGAAAGTAAAAATACAGCATAATGGTTTTGAAAATGAACAAATAAACAAATATCCTTTAGAATAATTCTTGAGACTAGACTTCTTAGTCATGGAAACTTACTATGGATAAGTTTATTAACAGTTAGGAGATCTACAAACTTCGGTATAAATCTCTTGAAACTCTGCATTTATAATTCTGCAGAAACAACTTACGACCATGATTGAGCCCTAAATTTCTGTGGTTAAGTGAGACATTTGTTAAGTGAGCTTTGCCCCATTTTGCAACTTTTTTTGCCTCAGTTGTTAAGTGAATCACTGCAGTTGACAAGCTAGTAACCTGCTTGTTAAGTGAATCTGTCTTCCCCATTGTCTTTGCTTGTCAGAAGGTCACAAAAAGTGATCACATGATCTTGGGACACAGCAATGGTCACAAATATGATCCAGTTGCCAAGCATCTGAATTTTGATCACATGATCATAGAGAATGCTGCAAAGGTTGTAACTGTTACAAGTCACTTTTTTTCCAGTGCCGTGGTAACTCTGAATGGTCACTAAATAAACTGTTGTAAGTCGAGGACTGCCTGTATATGGTACAACTCAGCACTGGTATGTGTCTCTTGGGCTGTGTGGAAACCTCAGCTCCTTTTCCCGAAGATGCTTCTTTCCAAAAGGCAACTGGACCTGGTCTTTTAAAAAACAAAACAAAACACATTTCGCTCCTCATCCAAGAAACTTCTTCATTTCTGAAGTGTAGAAGCTTCTTGGATGAGAAGCAAAATGTTTTCAAAGAAAATAACTATTAACTAATAACTGCCTTTTTAAAAGCACTTTTGGGATAGCCATGACTTGAATGATTGAGAATCTCCAGAGACTCTCAGCTCCATTTGTTCTAAATGTGATTTGACAGATTACTGCTAGACATTGAAGATAGGAATTCCCTGACTTCTATGGCTGGTTCAGAATTATCTGAGTAATTTCAGGACATACTTACTGATTCTCTTAAATATGGAAGTATTTGGAACTCCCAGTGTCAACAAACTTTAAAACACAAAGAAGCAAGATTCTTTTATTTGACTCCAGAATGTTTCAGGATTTCTCCCACCCCTTTTTTCCCACAACAATGTCGCTTTGGAATATAAAACCTACCTACTTCTAAACAATAAAAGATCAAGATGTCTTAAAATTTAAAAACTGTAATTTATTAATAAAGCTTGTTTATTTTACACTGCTATGGCATTTATACAATAACTTTATAGCATTATAAATTTATTATTTGCAATAAATACATTGACTTCTGAGTAAATATTAGCTGCTTATTCAATCATAATTATAAAACCACATACTGTTGGTCTTTAAATTGAAACTTTTGGATGGGCAGTGCTTGGAATGCTACTTTTCAAGGATGTGGGAAGTGGTTCCCCATCTCTAAAATCCTGGAGAATTATTGGGATTAGAGTCTAGGATACACACAGAGATGTAACTGTTGCTTTTCAGATCTATTGAAGCCATAAGTTCCCTATCCTGGCAGTGGCATGTGGCTAAGCAGTGATAGCTGAAATTTCTTATTAAATGCCTCCTGCTGTTGTATGAATACTCAGTATCTGTTCTGCCTGCTTTATCTTGAATGCTGTGTCTGAACCTATTGAGTTTCAGGAGAAGTAATGTAATAGGGTGATTCTGTTGTGAATGGGATTGGGGAGTGCCTAAATGGCAAAATAAACCAGGTGGGGTGTTGGGGGTCCAGTGAGAAACATAGGGTAACAGAAGGTAGACATTGCCATGACCAAATTTTATAATGCAATTCTGACTATCTCAGGGCTTTGTGAATTGAGACTAGAGCAAGAAATGATTTCATTGGTGCATGTATGTAGGACGTCTTTTCCCTGGTCTGCTTTTTGGCAATAGTGTTTTACTTTTTGTACCTGTTCTAAATTTGTTTGTATGTATCAAACTCAAAGGGGGAAAGGTAACTGATGGTGTGAAAGAATGGAATGTTGCAAGTATCACTTTATCTTCCTTTCTCCCTTTGCCTCCCTGCAGAAATATTTCTGGAATGGACTCTCCTCATATCTTCCAGCAGGTGTCATCCCAGAGCATAGCACGGGAACTTGAAGGACAAATGGGAAAGGGGAGGGGAGGGAAAGGGGCTTTGAAAGGCAGTACCATAAATAAGCTGTTCTTTTGCACTGCTCCTTAGCACCCCATGAGCCCTGTAGAACTGGAAAGGGCTCCCCTGAAAAGGTTGCAAAGTGTGTTTTTAGCAGATAAGTCTTTGCCTTTGAAGTATGGCAGCAGACTAAAGCGCCCCCGTCTTGTTGTTGCTGCCAGCCACTGCGAATTAATCACAGCCACATACAGATAAGAGTACAAAGCATCACAGAGCATTGTGCCAGAGAAAGAGGAAGGGGGGGGGGAAAGGGGCAAGCAAGAATGAGAAATAGGGAAGGACGGATCCACAGTGGGAAGGTCAAGAGTTTTGCAGATATACAGGAGTTGCAATTCCAATTTGCATTCCTCTGGTGCTTTGAAACGTTGATAAACTACCCTGTGGTGTTTTTGCGTTATTACTATGTGCATTTAATTGAAGTAGTTTTTAGTCTGTGTAATATTCAACCTAGCTTCATCTTTTTTGCTTCGCTTTGATCTTTGACTTTTCAATTATTCTTAATATGATTTTATTAATTAAGTGCTTCATTTCTGCCTGAGAAAAGTACAGAGTTGTGAGCTATTGATGAATGGGTTAAAGTCTTCTTTGGGTGGAGCTCATCTGGTATTTTTTAATGAAGGTTTCTGTGCAATTTTGGCAACAGACGAAAAGTGTTTTGCCATCGCCTTTTTCCAAGCTGTTTTGTTTGCTGTTTTGGTTTGGTTTTAGTCTACAGCCCCTGTAATCCCCTTTACTGTCCCATTCAAATACCCACCAAACCTTATTCTTCTTAACTTTTGAGCATAGACCAAGTGCTTCTATGTACTGAGACAGTTGGATGGATTAGAACAGTGATGGTGAACCTTTTTGCCACCCAAACTGGAACGTGCGTGCGCCAGAGCACCGTAAATCAAAGACCCGCTGGCCAGTGCGCAAACGCATGCCGGAAACCAGAAGAGCAGTTGGTGACGGCGCATGTGCTCACAGAGAGGGCTGTGCATGCCACAGGTTCGCCATCACGGGATTAGAATGATCTGATCTCCTATGAAGATGTTAGATGAAGAAGAACCTGGAACTGAAGATCCAGAAACCAGGATTAACTAACCCTGAATGCTCATTTGAGACATGCCAACATCAGTACTGAAGAAGCATTTTCAAAAAAATTCACATTCGTAGCTGAATACAATTTTTTTCTCTCAGAAGTATAAGTGATTTCTGAAAACCGTCATTAAAATCATGCAAATTAATTGCCTTATATTTATTTAGAATTTCACACTTTTGACACATTTCTCAATATGTTTTCTTTCTTCAGAGCAGAAATTATGTTTATGATTAGGCTATTTGTCTGCAGAAGATCCAGCGTAGCATATTAATGGTTATACAGTGAACATCTTTACTGAGAGACTATTGAATCTACCACAAAGCATATGGGGGGCGGGGGGAGAAGTGGCAATAAAAGCAACCATGTGATCGATCACTTTTTCCAAAATAATATAGGAACTTTGCAATATGGGTAGCAACAGTATACAGTAATAATAGGGATAGGAATGTAAATCTTTCTCTAATATAAAATAATTGATATTTGGAACTTTAAGTTATATACAGAAATCACTTTGGTGTAGTTTGTTAAGGTGCTGGTCTAAAAACCAGGAGACTGTGAGCTCTGATCTCTCCTTAGGCATGAAAGTCAACTGGGTGACTTTGGGCCAGTCAATCTGTCTCAGCCCAGTCTACCTCACAGTGTTATTGGAAGGAGGAGGAGTATTATGTATATTCACTGCCGTGAGTTTCTTATAAAGTAATAAAGGCATAATACGATGTGATGCAATGCGATGCGATACAATACAATACAATACAATACCGACATCAATACTGTGGGAAGAACGACAAGCCCTCTTCATCATCTTGGAAGATGTATGACAATATTGATCAGTGACCTCACTTAACTTATCCATTATCTGAGGACATGTGAGTGATAAGCCACAGATTTACTGAGGAAAATTTGCATTGTAATCATGAGCTATTAATTTTGAGTGCAATAGAGTGCACCCAACCTTAAGAAGCCATGAATTTTGGGTACAAAGTTATCATGCATCCCCGTTTATACATATTTACAAACTTGCCTGCATAGATGATCAAAATAGATGCAGGAATAAAAGGATATTTTTAGAGATGTGGTTACACACAGCAATTTTTTGTTGAAGCATCTAAAACTCATGGGAATAACTTATCTGAAGTTGAGAAAAATAACTTGGGCTATATTAAAATCACAAGAGTGCAATTTCATACACTTTGCAAAGCAGAAAAACAAATCAACATACTGACTCCCAATTTCTAACTTGCATATTTACAATCGAGCTCTAAGCTGGACAAAGACAGAAGGCAAAAATACTAGTAAAACATTATCCCTGACTGCTTCCTCTTCCTTCTGCCTAATTGCTTCCTATTGTGCTGTTTCTGATACTCCCAGATTATTCCTGCTGATTCTACAAAGTTTTTTCAAACAGTAAATTCCACATTCTTTTTTACTCTCCTTATTTGTTACATAGCTTTCCTTGCCAACTCACAGTTATACATTATCTTCTCTGAAATATCTTACCAGGAGAACATTTTTCCTGCAGGAGCAATTGCATATATCTGAAGCATAATATTACCCAGACACCAGGCACCTTTATGCCTTACTTTCCTTCAGATATTTACAGAGGCTTCTGAAATCCTACATACCCATGAAACTATCTGAAGAATGTAAGTTGACAGAACTTGTGTTAGTGCTGTGCTTTATAACATACGCAATTGCTAGAGGCCTTGGTTGTACACCGAGGGCATTCTGATTAATTTGGGTCCAACGGATGCCATTTAATTTTTAAAATTATTATAATGTTGGCTTATATGCCACTCCATTTTTGAGGATTCCAAGTAGATTCCAAATGGTTTATTTATTGTTGCCCATCGCACCCACATGACTCTGAGTTGCATACACAATTAAAATACAAAGCTAAACAATCAACCCAGTTGAAAATAGTTAAGAAGAACATAACATTAAAAAGACAGGAGATAATGTGTTCTAAATCTGTACATACTACAGACATTTAATTGGCTCGACGCTTTCATGAGATCTCCAGTCCAAATGGCAAAACCAAGGTTTTTTTGGATCTTCTAGGATGGGTGTCAAGCTTGATTTCATTGAGGGCTACATCAGGGTTGTGTTTGATCTCTGGGGGGGACAGGGACATGGCCGGGTGGGCATGGCCATCTCGATGTCATTTGTGTTGGGGGCGCCTGGGGTGGCTTGAGCGCTCTGTAAGAGGCCCTATGGCACTGTTTCCAGGGCAGCCCCACAGGTCAGATCTAAGCACCTTGCGCGCCAGATCTGGCCCATGGGCCTTGAGTTTGATACCCCTGTTCTAGGAGGTCACTAGTGTTGAGGCCAGTCTCCGGCGGAATTAGGATAGGAATCTGGGTGTCATAGCAGAAAAGGATGTGCCTCTTCAGTGAGAAGCTAACAGTGTTGCATGTTCCTTAGCATATAGTCATGCCAGCCACATGATCATGGAAGCATGTTCAGACAATGCTGGCTCCCTCAGAAGGGAAATATAGATAAGCACTACACCCTGGAGTTGGACATGGCTGGATAGGGGAAACATTTACCTTTTTTAACCTAGGCTATTCCAAAGGCATAGGACATCACTGTAAAACTGGAGTACTAAATCATCATAGGTGGCAATCGGGTGGGCTGCTGGGGGTTCACGGGGGATCAGGCA
>JANHFL010002064.1:54027-72506 GCA_032468155.1 Oxyrhabdium leporinum | reverse complement strand
GATAAGTGCAGGGCATGCGCAGAGGCTAAGGGAGGGAGAAAAACAGGCCTCCTGAAAGTTCGGGAAGGCTGGAAACAGGCCCATTTCCAGCCTCCAGAGAGCCAGGCGGAGGCCATTTTCGCCCTCCCAGAGGCTCGAGGAAAGCCTCTGGACTCCAGGAAGGGTGAAAAACCGGCCTCCCAGAAGTTCAGGAAGGCTGGAAACAGGCCCGTTTCTAGCCTCCAGAGAGCCTCTGAAGTCAGGGGTGGGTGGGTGTAAGGGACGTTTTTGCCCTCCAAGAGGCTCGAGGAAAACCTCTGGACCCCAGGGAAGGCAACCCTCCACACACCATGATACGGGAGGCCGACTAGGCCATGCCCACCCAGCAACCGGGCAGCAAACCATTGTTGAAGTTTTTGAATCCCACCACTGGTGGCTGTTCTTTTGATTTGAGATGTCAGCAGGCCCTCTCTACTAGAACCTACCAGATGAGCAGATTCAACTCTGAGAAAGTAATCTCATGAGATACTTGATATTATATAGAGTTTTAAAGGTAGTAACCAATACCTTGAATTTCATTCAAAGCTAACTGGTTTCCACACCTAGCAGTGTAGTGGTATTACATAAAGAGATCTAGTTATTCCCACAGTTATTTAGGCTGCTGTAGGCTGAACCAGGCTGAAGCTATTGAATGATCTTCAAAGACAGTCCTATGGAGAGAAAATTGGAATAATCCAGCTGTAGAGTGACAATGGCATGAGTGACCAAGAGCAAATTATTCTGTACCAGAAATGACCGCAATTGGCACAAAAAATATACTGTAATTGTGTGAAAGCTCTTCTGGCTGCTGTTCAGTCAGAATCAGGAAGAACCATCAGATAGTGAGCCAGCTCCATCTTACAGAGTGCAGTATGTCAAAAACTATGGAAATACTTGGCCTCTGGATCCACAACCACTTTGTCTTGCTGAGATTCAGTCTATGCCTGTTTTGCCCATCCATGTCCCAACAGCTTCCCTATACTAACACTAGATCATCTATTTTCTGTTTGGCCCAGGGTGGAGATAAATGTGTGTCATCCTACACTAGCAGCTGACTTTTCCCAGCAATTTCATTTAGGTGTTATTTGGTGGAAGAGAGAGACAAATTATGTGACATTCCATGATGGGATTTAACCTCTCCTTTCTCACTACCTCTGAATTCAGGAAGAGCACCACAAAACAGTGCCTATAACTTGGAGCCAGCCTATATTATGACTGATTGAATTAAAAACTGCTGAGAGATCAAATAAGACTAAGACAGTAGCATTTCCCCTATCCTAGGCTTCCAGAGGTCACCAACAAGAGCTTTTTGAAGCCATCAATGTGGTTTCAGTCCCACAACCAGGCCAGAATTTTGATTGGAACAAGCCCAGGTAATTTGCTTCAACCAGGACTCTCAATAGCTGAAGTTTAAGTATCTTCTAACCATCCTTCCCTAAAACAGTGGTGTCAAGTAGCTTCTGAGAAAAGGCACAATCATCATTATTTAAAGTAACACCCCTCATTGCCAAAAGGATTCACCAATATCTTTATGCAGTTTCCTATTACTTCCATGGCAGCTTTTACTATGAGGTTTAGACAGGATCAGTGCATGGAGACTGTGAACTTCCTAAGGATCCATAGGTTCAGACCCATCCTAGATAAACCTGTATGATGAGGCTTCTGGCATGTCTGTTGAATCTTCCCAGTGGCATTTAACTTTGAGCTGGTATGAGTGATTTTGTCCTGAAGGAGATTGTGTGAATTCATTGCAGTGGCCCAGCAGATAGTTTTCTGACTTGGCTTTTCATGATGGGGGTTGATTACTATGGCCTCTTCCTCTAAATTTATCATTCCTTGGTGGGACAATGCTAGCTTTCTAAACTATGCACAGTTTTATTGATGGCTAATGTCACCAATAGCGAAAGAAAAATATTGCTCTGGATATTCATCAGGATATTATCCTGCTCCTATTTCCCAAAGAATGCATAGTGGTCTTAGGATAGCACTTCCATTGACTGTGTTATTCAATGTTTCTTCATGGTCTGCTAATTGAAATCAGTTTATTTTATGATCATTGTAGGCAGTTTTGGTTGTTCCTTCCTTCCTCCCTCCCTCCCTCTAAGCTGCTGTCTGTTCTCATGACCTAAACAGTCTATTTTCCATGCTGAAAGAAACTTGAAAATTATGTTTGTAGGAATGATTTGCACAGCAAGCGACCAAAGTTACTTGTGGTGTCAATGTGATCCTTTAGCACTTGTGTTCTGTGTGTGCTTAAATGAACCACATGCTACCCAGTTCTCTTTGTCTCTCTCTTTTAAAGACTGGTTCCTTTTATAAACATAAAACTAGAATGTTCTTCCTGATTTCAGCTGTAATACAGCTGACAAAGCGACTGTTCAGGTTTAGGCAACAGTTAAGGGTTTAAGAAATCACTGAGGATTCTCATAAATTGTTCCTTAAGGCAACCGAGATGATATTTGTAAGAAAGCAACTTTTATCTTTCAGCAAAAAGACCTGCCTTATTCAAAGCAATATCTGCATCTTTTTTTCCTCCGAGTTCTTTCCTTCTTTTCATTTTCTCTTTTTTAGTGCTATTTTTATCTTTGCTGTAATGATGAAATCTTATTATACTAAAGGATGTGTCAAGATACGGATTGGAGTATTTTAACCTTTGACTCCATACAGATCACTAGACCAGAACTGGTATTAACAGGCAGTCACACTGCATTTGCATATTTCCTATTTTGTGCTGCCACATTCTGGACCAACTGCAGCTTCCAAACGATCTTCAAGAAGGGCATGTCATAATAATCCACACACAAACTGAGCAAAGCATGACCAATTGTAAAGAACATATTCAGGAATAGATGGAATTGGCTCACAGGATGAATCTGTTTAAAGACCCTTCTGGGCTTGGCTGCCACCTGCTCCTTGAGCAGGAGCTGCAAGTCCAGAAGGATTCCCAAATTATGCCCCAGTCCCAAATGCAGCACTTCAACTCCATTAAATTAAAAATAGAAAACCTGCAAATTTGGGTAGACCAAATATTCACATCTACTTGGTCTAGTCAGAGTTCAGCCTAATCATGTTCCTTAAGAGTCTTCAGGCAGTAGGCCAAGAATTGACAGTATCTCTTGGTTGGCCCATAGATGAGATATACAAATGAGTAATATTCAGCAGATACAGTTTGTATACCTGACCTCATTTCAGTGGATGATCTCATCTAGCAGCTTCATGTAGATGTTACTGTAAACAGGAGAGCTGTCAGCTGTCCTCTAAGCCAAGGAAACACAACAAATTGAACTATTTCTACTGTATTGTAATGCTACATGAATAGAATCTTGCAAGTCTGAAAGTACAAACTTCCTTTTGCCACTTTTAACTCTTTAGAGATCAAAGCAGGCCAGATTGACTCACCTATGCCATATCAACCAAGATCATCAGCGAGCACAATCAGTACTTTGCCCCATCCTGAAGTTTACTGTAACTGGAAAAGGTCTTCTGAAAGGCCTGTAAATCTTGACCTTAAAAGGGAATGATGGGGGCTGGATGTAAATTGTCCTAAAGTGTTGGGCGATGTGTTGACGAATGGGTGTACGACAGTCCATTAGTTGGCCTGTAATCCAAAAGAATAATTTCAGCTATGAACTTTGAACACTACTTAGTTGTGTTACCTAATTTTGGGTTGCTTTTATTGGATACACAAAATTTTTACATACTGACATCTGAAATTGCAGTGCCGGCTCCTTTCTTGCTGTGGTGTTGCTGATTTGTCGAGTTAGATATGATAAAGAATTCTTGTTTATATAACCTATACATTCTTACGTTGCTTCCTATTTTGTCTTCCTACTGTTTTTTTCATTCCGTAAATAAATTACATTATAAGTTTAGTTCTGAAAATATCAGCACAGTACTATGACTCACTTACCCAAAGCCGATGAAGCAGGAACAGAACTGTCAATGAGAAATTAGAGCAATTATTATTATTTGAGTAATTAACATATCAGGATGAGGAGAAAGGTTAATAATTTTTTATTTTTATTTTTAATGGGGATTTTTTTGCTGGTGGTGGGGGAGAAGTAAATCTTTATTTCCATAGGTATAATGGGGAACCAATCATAAGAGGGAATGACAGTAGATATTTGATTTAAAGACCTAGTTTCCATGTGTCATGAAGGCTACGTTACTGTCTACTGAGAGGAAATATAATGGATATATGAGTCTGGAAAGAAAGGTTTCACTAACTATATAGCTGCTGTGTGCAGGTAGGTGCATTTGGGTCCTGGAATGTAGATTGGATTTTGATTCACAGTCTCATAATACTTGACTTGGAGATTTACTCATTTGACAGTAGGGTATTGGATGCTTTTCTCTTTTGCCTCTTAGTTTTCTTCAACTTCCAAGTATCTGTGTGCATCTACCTGTGCACAGCAGCTATATAGTGGGTGAAACCTTTCCTTCCAGACTCATATATCCCATATATTTCCTCTCAGTAGGCAGTAACGTAGCCTGCACGACACATGGAAACTAGGCTCTCACAAACTTCACATAAAAATAATTATTTGGAACAGAGTGAAACTAATTATTCAGAACAGGATCTTTCGCATTCAGTTGGGTCTTTAAACAATCTAAGGTGCTGCAGGAAAATATATTCTTTGACAGCACAGTTGCTACTTTTAGTTTCTTGAGAAGAGGTTTGACTCTCGGACTGGTGGCTAATAGTTTTTGAATATATGCTTCAAGACAAATCCAGATCTTCAGTAATGTAATTTTCTTATGTTGGAGTGTAGCCAAATATAGTATAAGGTAGGCAGAAGTATAGATTCAATTCCATGGCATAATTAAACTTTACAGCCTTTTCTAATTGCATATTTCAGAGATGGTAGGCAGATGCTGAGAATTCTAGAAATTGTAGTGTCAATACATCTGAAGAACATAGTTGTGAGAATTAGTTACAACTGCCTCTTCTGCAACAGTTTTGGCATTCATAAAATAAACATTACATACAAGACAAATCATATGTAAATCAAGTAGTCCTTGATTTACAGCCACAATTGGATACAGAATTTCTGTTGCTACGCAGGGTGGCACATAAGTCCCACCCGATTTTACTACCTTCTCCTCTCCCCCACCCCCCAAGATTGTTAAATGAATCACTGCGGTTGTTAAATGAATTACACAGCTTTGATCTGATTTCTCCCATTGGCTTTGCTTGTTGGAAGCTGGCTGGGAAGCTCACGAATGGCGATCTGGTGAATCTGGGACGCTGCCATCATGTAAATACATGCCAGTTGCCAAGCACTCAAAGTTTGGTTATAACTGTGGGGAAGCTGCAACAGTGGTAAGTGCAGTGACAGATCATAAATAACTTTTTTCAACAGCATTGGAAGTTAGAATGGTCACTAAACATATCATTGTTAAGTCGAGAACATATCCTGAAGGAAATCCAATTGTGTTCATTGAGGCATGAATACTATTAACTTGTGTTTTGATTATAACATAAGCCTCTGAGATGTCTTTTTCTTCCCTTAAAAAGGTCGTAATCTATTTCTGTGATGTTAAGCTAGCTCAAGCCAAATACTTTCATGCTATCCTCCCTAATGGAGTTTAGTGTGGCACGTGTAGGATTATCTCACTGTGTCTCCTCAGCTGCCCTCTGAGAAAGATTAGATTGAGAAAGTGCCTAAATTAAGGTCTCCTCAACTGGCTTCAGATCTCTTAGTACAAATATTACACACTATTTATTGTATCCTGCTGTCTCTGATGCCTGCCTCAATGAAGCAGCGACAATTGAATTAATGTTTTCCCATTTGGTGCCCTATTTTTTTTTCATAGGATCATGTCACGTAAACAGTAGATTGATATAAATTGTAGAATTACCTCTGATAGTGAAAAGTTACTACTGGAATTGATACAATACCACTGATTGGTTTTAAAACTAGAACAGGAATGTATTGAACAGAAAGTGTTCATTTTTTACACCCATCCCTCTCTCACACACACACAGTGATGTAGAAACCATTCATCTCTCTCAGTATAAGAAAGAAGTTTTTTTTCTTTTTTTTTGAGTTAAATATTGGATTAAATGGGAGTTTGCAACTTTCAGAGTTGCACTGAATTTCCTTATCCATTGAAATCGGCGAGAATTGGGCTGTGGCATGAAAGAATTGGGATTGAGATCCCTGCCAGCCATGAATCCAGGAATATTAATCATATATTAGAGTCACTACTTGTCAAACTTTAGTTTTCAAAAATTGGCCCTATTTGTTATGTTATATTAGTGCTTTTCATTGAATGAATATAGGAAAGCTCTGAGAAGTGCTGTCACCCTTTGCTTGCTTTATATGCGTAGGACATCAGCTGATATGGAGAAATAGTCTGGTTGCTTTGATATCCTGTGTTTGAGGGATAGCATTCTCCTTGGGGTTTGGTTAAGCTTGGAACTTGAATATTTTCAAGCAAATATCTCCTAAGACTTGCCACACTTTGTGCTGAAATGATAAGCACTTTGCATATTTTAATAACAATGTGATGCAGGTCTGTTTTAAAGAAATTTGGAAAAAAAATCCTCCTGAAGTATTTAGAACATAGAATCATAAGGCTGGAAGGGACCTCAGAGGTCTTCTAGTCCAGCTCCTGCTCAAGGCCATCCCAGTCAAATGGTTGTCCGGTCTATTTTTGAAAACCTCCAGTGGGGGACCACCCACAACTCTGGAAGGCAAGCTATTCCATTGATTAACTTGTAAGACTTTCTCTTTGACCTGGCTTTAAGAGTTAGGATTTGGGTAGATCTTTTGGGTGGCTTTAATTGTTTTTGAATTGTCTATTTTTAATTTATTTATTTTCTTGATTGATCGATGGAATGTTTCTAACACAAAAGGCTCTGAATGGGAGAAAATCTTAGTATACCCAGAGTACTGTTGATTACTAATGCAGATATTGTATTAACTTTAAAATACTGGCTCGTTGGTAAAGCGTTAAAGTATTCAAAGAGAAATAATTAACCAGTAGGTGGTTAACAGTTTTTAGTAATGACCTATATTTGCTAAACAGGAGAAAGAGCCCAGCCTGGAAGATTAATAAAAGGATGTGTTTAAACAGCTTATGTCTCTGCCTTTATTTTGGTGTGTGAAACTGAATCATAACTTTCTTTTGTTGTTTCAATGTCTTAGAATATACAGCAGAAATGGGAGGGGGGCAGTTTTGACTTCCAACAGTATGCCTTGCATATTTTCCATTCAGCCTGACATTAATGGATTTGAATGAGCTAAATGGATTGCAATGATAAGCTGAAGCAAGAAAGAACGAATCCATAGGAAGGGTTGGTGGAGGGAGGGAGGGAGACAGTTGGCAGCAAAGAACTTAAAAGGGAATGTAGAAAATTGGAAGGGGGAGAGAGATAGGGAGGGAGATACGGTCATCAGATCCAGCTATGGAGTGAGGCAAGTTTCAGACTAGCAATTTTAGGGAACGTGTTGGGATGAGGAATTGGCAGCTGCAGACACACATTCCAGGACTCGCTATGTATTAGCTGAGCAGCTGTCAGGCTGTGTGCGAAGGCTTCTCACAATCACACCTGCATTCCTGGACACCTTCACGATGAGCCCAAGCCTTGTTCGCTGTAGGGGACCAGCCTCTCTATATCTCTGCTGCTGCTGATCTATCTTCTTTCACTCTGGGGCGTCTCTCTTAATCAAATACATTTGTTTTGTAAAACTGACTAAAAATAATCCTGGGCTGGTATGTGCTGGATGTTGGCAGTGAATCAAAGGCTCTGCTCTAATTAAGCAGGCCCTGGTTTGTTTCTGAGCCGCATATATTTCCATGCTAATCAGCCACACGCCAGGATCCTGCCTTCTAAGCTTCACTTCCTTTGCCTGATTGGAAACTATGCAAATGGACGGAGGGAGTCTATTTATTGCAACTGAGGAATGAGACTGCAACCCATTTTGTGGGGCTTTATTGGAGTGGGAGGGGCAGTGCTTTGGCTAAGGCTGCAAAGATAATGGGTAGGCCAGTGATTCAGTCCAATTATTTACAGTTACACAAAGGGTATCAGTTACTCCTTTGTCATGAAATACTTTTTTAGTCAAACATTCCGCTCAAAGTCACAGTCACTTAGATTTGTTGACCAAGTATTGCTGCAGTTCACAGGGAATATAATGTAAGAATATAAAACAACACGAATCAAACACAAGGCTTGTCTAGTCGTAGGTTATATTTCTCACAATTGCTAACCATATAAGAAATCCACAAAGGGAGCATGATCACAGTCGTACCCTCCTGCTTATATTTCCAACAGGTTGTATAAAAAGAGCATTTTGCATTTGATTGAGGCAGCATAAAAGCATTTCGATAAGCAGACATTATGGACCACATCCCCTATGAATCTGTTTTGTTCTCTTTTAAAACCCCTAAAAATGAATAGGGATCTTGGGAAAGCAAAATTGTTCATTGTACGAAGTACAATGTAATGCTTTTTTCTGTCTGTTCTGAACTTTTCAACTTTCAACTTAATTACTTGACCCCAGATTCTAGTATGTGAATGAGTGGAGCTACCTCCAAACCACTGTGATGATCTTGTCAGTGTTCCATCAAAGTTTTAACAAACCGCTCAGCACTGAGATAGTAATTAATCCAAATCAGAGTTCATTGAAGAAACCATGTTGGCACGTCTGGGAAAAACCTGAATCTGAAAAGCCAGGTTTTTCTACACCCAAAAGAATTCAAAGATCCACCTCTTCTCCATCATCATACATCACATTCCCCAATCAAAGCTTATACCCATCATCTCTCATCCATCTTGTCACTCCTCTTCCAGGTGCTAACCTTGACACATTTACCAAGAATGTTATTTTGTCTAAATTATCTTCTAACTACATGAGAAAGTAACCCCCCCCCCCTTATTTCCCATACACTTTATTGCGGCAGCTTGCAGAGGCCTCACAATTATGGCTTCCAAAGCTGACAGATCTTCAAGTGACCATCCATTCTGAATGTTTAAGCATGCCACCAATTTTGGGATTATATACAGTTTAAATGGTCATTTGAATTAGTAGAGGCAGTCCTCGACCTCCAATCACAATTGAGTTAATTGAGACATTTGTTAACTGAGTTTTGACCCATTTTATGATTTTTCTTGCCACAGATGTTAAGTGAATCACTGCAGTTGTTAAGTTTGGTAATAAGATTGTTAAGTGAATCTGGCTTCCCCATTGTCTTTGCTTGTGAGAAGGTCACAAAAAGTGATCACATGATCCCGGGATACTACAACCATCATAAATATGAACCAGTTGCCAAGCAACTGAATTTTAAACATGTGACTGTGGGGCTGCTGCAATGGTTGTAAGTGTGAAAAACGGTCATAAGTCATAAGTTTTCCAGTGCTGTTGTAACTTAGAATTAGAATAACTTTATTGTCAAGTTAATCGGCATACATTAAAATGAAATTACATTGCATACAGCTCTCAAAGCTCTCCACCTCTAATATAAACATAAACATGACAAGATAAATAGATTAAACCAAAATTATGCAAACGCAAACATATATTGTATGACATGGAGAATCAACAATCTAGTTCGGATGCATACATGTACATGGTGAGAGAAACAAATCTTATGAGTTTACCAAATGGATGGCATAGGAAACAAAGGTGTTACAGAATCCGGAAGTCCTGCTTGAAATATTTTGAAACCTCCTCCCAGAGGGTAGCAACAGAAACAGACCGTGAATTGGGTGTGTGGGGTCTCTAACAATGCTTTGAGCTCTAAGCACATAGCACTTATAAGCAGCATCCTGAATGACAGGAAACAAGCTTCCTATAATCTGCTGTCCTTAACACTCTCTGTATCGACTTTCTCTCTGAGGCACTGCTGCCACCAAACCAAACAGGGATGCAGTTTGTTAAAACGCTCTCAATCGTGCCTCTGTAAAAAGTGGCCAGAATAGGAGGAGAAAGATGTGCTCTCCTCATCTGACGCAGGAAATGCAGACGCTTCACTAAGGATGACGTGTGGAGAGACCAGTCCAGATTGTTAGTTCGTTAAACGAACTGTTGTAAGTTGAGGACTATCAGTACATTATCTTTGTCTAAATAGATTGTAGGGCCAAAAGACGATTGAATCCAGATTTCAGGATTAAGGCTATTCCCTATTTTCTCCATGATTCAGGTTTTGTAAGTTGGCTTCTAAGAGTTTTAATTGCAGGGGAAAAAAATACTTTCAGTGCAAATAGATAAAAGAGAAGCATGATGAGCATCTCGATGGCAGCTGAATGAAGAGAATTAGCCTAGTTATATTCTGTCCCTATCATGAATTGAATAGGATCCTATAATGCCTTTTAATGCCATTATTTCCTCGGTGGTGAAAGCAAATCTTTTTGGATAAGGTTTATTGTCACTATTATTAATGGGATTAGAGCATTTGCTATATCCCTGCTGTGCCGGGAACAAATATGCTGATTGACCCTCACTCCTTTTATGAAGTATAACGTCTAATAGAATACACGGACCCTCGATTGTAATATCGAAATGGTGATGAAATTTGTCTTCATTCTCTTGACTCTCATTATGCGCCCTCTTTACATAGATACTTGCATGGGTTGTTAGTGCTTAGGTGCTTCACCTTCTTGATACGCTGGAGAGGATTTCAAGAGCAATGCAACTATTAGACTATTGAAAAGTTCACTGGGTAAGGGAAACTGGCTAATACAACGCATATATAATTCATCATTAAAAAAAACGGAGATGATTAATTCCAGTAATGATTTCAGAAAATGTACAAGATGGTAAATGCTGAGAGGTGGTAAATGTGTAATTGCTCTGGCAAAGAAGATAGGCTGTAATGACAGTCAAAGGAAAAAGGGTCTGTATCCATGAGAGGTAAATCCTATTGCTGGACGTGCAGTATTTCTGAGGCTACCGCAAGAGAAGCTGAAGTTCACAAGTAGCTACCATTCTTCATCCATCCAATTCAGCCCGTAGAGAAATTGATAATGGAAAACTTGCCCTAATTAAAGGATTTTTATATTTTCTACATGGTGATGGTCAGTAATGCTCAACATACCTCTTACCGGTACTTTCTCTAGAGATACTAATACACATTATCCAGTAATTGCCTGCTTCATTTTTTTTCAAATTTATTATTTTAACTGTAGTGCACTCAGAGTTCATAATAATGGCAAGTGGTATACAAATACATCAGATAAATCTTCAGTGGAAAGCAAATGGAAATAATTGTTTTTATTGTGGAAGACATAAAAATGATAACTCAGATAAAGGTTCTTAAAATGGCAGAGAAATTATTAACTGACAAAATGCGATCAATATTTTTTTATTTGTTTTTTTGTTAAAAAAGGATAAACAAATAAAATATTTTTATTTAGGAAAATCTAGCTTCTTTATTTCACAAATCTGCTTTTTCCACTGCCAAGCAAAACAAATTCTTGCCGGTGTGTGTGTGTGTGTACTGTTGGATAGTCACGTTAACTTTTTTCAATTATCAGGCAGTTGGTAGGATAGGAAACTATGAAATAGTAATTGAAATAGTAAAGACTAAATGTATGTTATGCTTAAGAATGCTAATTGGGACTAGCAACTCCATCACTAAGCACCATGGTTGTAAAGTGCAACATCACTTGATTGTACTGATTTGTGCTGGTAGTTGCACAAGTCTCATTGCTGCTGCTATGTGAATTCCATGTGACTGCAGCATTCCATGGTCACAAGATTGCCTTTTGCGATTTCCTGCTGGCTTCCCCATTGTTTGTTAAAAAGTCAGCAGTGAACATTACAAATGGTGATCACGTAACCACAGACATTGCAACCGTTGTAATAATGAGCCAGTTGACATTGCCAAGTGCTGATTGTGGTCATGTGACTGGGAATGCTACAGTGGTAGCAACTACAAGGACTGGTCAATAGTTGCCTTCTTTCAGTGTCATGGTAACTTTGAACAGTTGTGAATTTAGTGTCAATCAATGAGGACTTACCTGTACTTGTATAGAACTTGGAACATTGTGTCTTTGCAACCTAATAAATGTAACTCATCTTAATTTTGCAAAAATTGCATCAGTTTTCATGCTTCTTACATGTTCCCTGTTTCTTTCAGATCTTGGTTGATCCTGCCAGTTCCGTTGGACATTCAGCCTTGCAATATGAAAATGTGGTAGCCCATGATGGCAGTCCAATTTTGCGGGATTTAGTGCTGAGCCCTGATTTGCAATATCTTTATGCCATGAGTGAGAAACAGGTAAGAATCTAAATTTGAATTACATTTCATTTGCATGAACCCAACTCTAGGGAACCCATAACCAGAGGTTTCTTTTTAATTTTTGCTGCAAATGGAACATTTCTCAAGCACAGTGCATTAACTTAGGGCATGGTTGTAAGATTCTTGAATGAATTGAACAAAAAATATATGGACTGGTGATGTAGATCATTGGAATAAAAGTATTTGAATGACTGACAAGCAGCACCTTTATAGAAGGATGGCTCTCTTAAGATATCGTTTTAAAAAATGAGCAGTTTTTATAGTACCCTAAGATAGTTTATATGAATTCACTCAGTAAATTTCAGATTTAGCAAGCCCTACACATGGACAAAATCAGTGTAATGCAAATCAGTGTGCTGCTTTCGATACCATCAATCATGGTATCCTTCTGAATCGCCCCCAAGGATTAGGGGTGGCCAACACAGTCTTGTGGTGCTCGTCTCCTTTCTCCAGGATCAGTTCCAGTCAGTAGTGATTCAACATCTATATGAAGCTGCTGGGAGACCTCATCCATTGCTGCTATAGGGTGAGGTATTATCACTGTGTTACTGATAATACATATCTTTGCTCCTGGTGTATTAAGCAATGCTGTGAACATTGTAGCCCAGTGCCTAGAAGTTGGGAGGGTCTGAAAATGGGATAATAGGCTTCAGGTGTATTCTGGAAAAACTGAGTGGCATAGAGGATATGCCAGTTGTAAGACTATACCATCTTTGGTGCTGGAGATCCTCCTGTACTCACAACTCCTGCAGGTGATAGTTTTAGTTAGGCCTTTTCATAGCTTCGTGTTGAACACCAGTTGGGCCTGTTCCTAGATCTGCTCACAGATAGAACAGCTCTGTGAGAAGCACTGGTTGTCAGTTTGTTCCTGGGTCCAATTTATGCTGCTAGTTTTAATCTTTTAAGCCCTTCAGGGCATGTGACTGGATTATCTAAGGAACTGCCTCTTCCTAATTATATCTCCCGTACCATTAGGTCTGGCAGAAGAGAAATGCTGTGGGTTCCAACTGTTAGGGAATTTGGTGGGTCCCAAGAGGTGGGCCTTCCCTGCTGTGGCACCTGCCTAATGGGACATTCTCCCCCCCTCCTAAAGTGAGGTTAGGTCCATTTCTCTGTCAACATGCCCGGGATCCCAGGGACCAGTGACATTCTAAGATGGCTCCATTGTTGTGGTTGACATTCAATCCTATGCCTTGCAGTTTTTATATTTTAATAATAATTGTTTTTATACATTTGTTATTTTAATAAATGGTTCTAAGCTGTCCAGAGTCATTTTTGTCAAATGGATAGCCATATAAATTTGATAAAATAAATGAATAAAAGGCACATCATAACCGACTATGAAATGCCTTCTGCTTGTGGATCTAGTGGATGGCAGTTACTACAAAAATAGCTTTATGTTCAAGAATAAACATAATGATGTATCTTTATCTATTCAATATAGTTTTCTAATAAATTCTATTTTTGTTTTTATGTCAACGAATGCTAATCAGGTGCTTCATCATTTCTGCCTCCGCATGTTACTACAGTACAGACATCTATTGTTATTGCCTCCAAACACAAAAACTATTGCTTGTGGAAATATTTGTACCAGCAGTTTAACCCCCTTAATCCTTTTTATTAACAATCTGTTTTCAAAAATGGAGTGCCTGGCTGATGTCTTCTTGCAGTTCAAACATTTCTCAGTCCAGGCAGACACTCATCATTTTGGGTTGGTTCACCTATTCTGCCAGATAATTTTGTTTTGTCCTACTGTGAATGTATGAACCTAGCTATTGTGGTTTATAAACCAGAATTTATAGCATAACGTTATTTGGGCTTTATATAATATATAGACCTAGCTACCATAAGCAGCAGAATGTTTGGGTTTTTTTGTTTATTCCATTTGTAAGTCTATCTACTGAACAGGCAATTCTATATTAATTAATATATGTATTAAGGGAGAAAAAAAAGATAACCACAGAGAAACCTTTCCCAAACCTTTTTCCCCAAATAATGCTAATACTAATACAGATGCTGATACTATTACTTCTACCAATACAGAAAATCTATATCCCATCCACTGTTATCCCAAAGCATCCCAAAATTGTTAAGCACAGTCCCTGACCCTCAAAAATGTGTCCACTCCTGATCTGTTTTTGTTTTAAAATGTGAATGGAGATGGGTGGTGGTTTGTTAAATAAACGGATTGTGCAAAAGAAGGAAGGTTAAAACTCTTGTTATAGTTCCTGTTTTACCTCCTCAGAAACTTCCATCTATCTGAGTTTTCTTCCAGAATTAGAGATTGACTAAGGAGTAAAATGTGGACAAAGAGGTTACAGCAACATAAATACTTTTGATCCATAATACCTCCTTGGTTCAAAATATCAAATGTCCAGATTTATATAGAGAAGAGGAAGTCATGGCTTTCAATAATGGAACTGTTGCAAGTACATTTAATTTTGCAATAAGAGGAATCAGGCTTTTTCCCACCATATTTATCTCTGAATGTTCAGTTGTTTGCTCATGGATTGAATAAAGGAAAGATACACTTGTTTATTCATTTAATAAATTTATTTGCCCCTCACTTCACCAATAAAGTGACACTGGACAGTATTCAAAGTGTCATTGCTTATTAGAAAGAAAATGTAGATGCATTTAGCATCTGTTCTAAACTTATTAGAACTTTCTTGGAAAAAAAACCCACACCACTATTTGACAGATTGCCTTTGCTACAGGTATAATAGAAATGTCTTCTTCACTATTCGAGCAAGATAAACAGGTATTACCATAGGTAAGGAATGCCAGAAATGGTACTGTCTATGGAGATTCTCAATCATCCAGGTCATATTTGTCACAAAGGTGCTTTTCAAAAGGTAACCAAGAAGCTGAAGAAACTTCTTGGATGAGAAATTAAATGTTTTCAAGGGAAAGTTTTAAGTGGGAATTGCCAACTCTAGGTTGTCAGGCAGGAGAAGCTGGGGATTGCATGGGATTTTATTTCTTTGTTTCTTTGGAAGATCTTTAATTCAGGATTATCCTCCTAGTTGAAACTTTTGGATACTTTTAGGTGTGGCCTACATGTACTGCTCTGCATTACAGAGGTCTAGTTTGGAGGTTACTGTAACATCAGTTGCATGCCTATGACTGTCTTTTTCAGGAAAAGATACACAGGAGCATTTGTATAAATGCATCACAACCATCTGATTAAGTTCATTTGTTTAAATGCGAACACTTCAAATGGAAGAATTAACTGGTATAAAAGCATATGGTTCAGGCATGTAAAATAAAGGCACTACAAACTCTCTAAACAGCTTACTATGCCATTCCTTTAGAGATTTTATTTTAAAACAGATGAAGACATTGAAATAAAAACTTGGTTCTTCTTTCATGTAAAATGGCAGTTTGAAATGTCTGATCAAATCTGATTTTATTTTGATGCTTGGCACCAGCATTGGCAAATTCTTTATTTTGTTAGTCGCATTTCCATAGGTTCTGCATAAAAGAGAAAGTTAATGGACTGTAAAATGCAATCACAGTGGAAAGATAAGGAATACAGATAGTTGTCAGCTTACGACCACAAGTGAGCCCAAAATTTCTGTGGCTAAGCAAGACAGTTGTTGGGTTTTGCTCCATTTTATGACCTTTCTTGCAACAGTTGTTAAGTGAGTTATTGCTGTTGTTAATTTAGTAATCTGGTTGTTAAGTGAATCTGGCTTCCCCATTGTGTTTGCTTGTAAGAAGGTCACGAAAGTTGATTATATGACCCTGGACAGTGCAACTGTCATAAACAGGAGTCAGTCTGAATTTTGATCATGTGACTATGGGGATGTTGCAATGGTTGCAAGTGTGAAAATGGTCATGTCACTTTTTTTCAGTGCCATTACAATTTCAAATTGCCACTAAATAAATGGTTCTAAGTCAAGGACTACCTATATACCCATCTATAGGTTGGTTTTCTCTGGCCAAAACATTACAGAAGTAGACCAGTCTGGAAAATCATGAACTAGCAGCCCCAAATGAGCCAAGAAAGTTGCCTCAGTCACCTTAGCTAACAGGTCCCTAGGCCCTGCTTTGTTGTGAAAGGGTGAGGCATAAATCTTATAAATACATAAATAACAATTAAATTTGAAATGAAGGATAAGCTCTGCTCAGAAAGAAATATACAATACATGGCTGCTCTTTAGTCTAGAGAAATACAGGAAGAAAATATAGCAAAAATCTTATCTTACATTGCAGTCATTCTTTCTTTTGAATCCTGAGCTGATAAAATCAGATATTTTCTGTAGTATAGAATCCTTTCCTCCTTCATCAATGCTTATCAGCATTTACTCATATCCCAGTCCCACTTAGAACGCCTGCCTATCTAACCCTTTCAAAACTTGCATGCTTAGCTGCTAAATACCTCTTTCAAAACAGCTTCTTTGTTCCAATGCTTGAGACTGAAGTGGCACACCTGCTATGAAAGAAAATGGCCTGCTTCAAAAGATTGCATGTCCCCTTGGTAGTTAAACGGTCAAGCAGGCCTTGGAAAAATCCCAGGCGCCTGAGCACACAGAGATCTAACTTCCCATGATATCCCTGTTTTCTTCTGTGAAAGACAGATTTCTAGAAATTCAAAATATGTTTCCAGAGCTGAACAAATGCCATCCAAAGCCTCTGGATTCTATCAATAGTTCTCATTTGCCTACGGGTGAAAATAAGATTCTGCTTTAATGTGACGAAGGTAAATTGTCTCCACTGTACGCAGCATTTGAAGCAATCTGTGAAAGGAGTTAGATAGCGTAGCTCGGGGCTATTGCAAGCGAGATATTTGACAGATTCATCTACAATTTAGGAGTGATGTCTAGAAGTAGTCATTTTCCACATTTTCTTACCTATTCTAGTCTAATGAGGTAAACCTTAGACTGCTTTCATGTAGGCTTCTGCTGGGGTTAGTGATTTAAAAATTTGGGCTTCAGTTTAGAAGTGGCTGGAGCTGAGAATCTTCTAAGGGAGAATCACCTTTAAACAGAAGATGGGACTCGTAGGCTGTAGGATCACTCATCCCTGCCCCACACCTCTAGGACTTGGGGGCAGGTACATTTTAAGGGGGTTAAGTTACAGTGGGAAAGGATGACTTCCTTCTTGATGAGGGCAAATGGTGTAGTGTCATTTTCATAGAGCGATCTGAACTGGTTTCTGAATAATGCTCTAAAGGGCAGAGCTGGTCACCCCAGGGTGCTGATGCGCTTGTAGTGGAACATCTGCACACAAGCCAGAGCCAGGGCTGTGTTTTACATGTGTCAACAGCAGGGGCGGTTACATGGAGGCCAATTCAAGCTGACTTCTGGATAGAAAGACAATATGTACTTCAGTTTCATTAAGTAATTGTAGAAGGAGAGGAGAGAAGCCATATCAGGTAAAGAAGCAGAACTACCAAGGACTTTTCTTGATTCCATAATCCAAGCCAGCAGAAGGAATTTTGCCAGCCAGGACTTCTCAATTTTTTTCAAATCAATAAGTCTTTGGAAAAAAAAATAAGTATAAGCACTTGAATTTTTTTTTAAAAAAAAACCTGGGTTAGCCTAGGGACTGGAAAATAATCCTGAAAAGATCCCTGTGGGAGAAGCCATTGATTAGAGACTTGGAATGTGTTATAGACCAATGTGTTAATGTTATCAGTTGAAACCAGTGCTTCCCAATGCTGGCAACTTTACAATCTGTGGGTTTCAGTTCCCAGAATTCTGTAGCCAACATGACTGACTGGGGCATTCTGGGAGTTAAAGTCCAGATATGTTAAAGTTGTAAAGATTGAGAAACACTGGCTTAAAGTGTTGGTTAAAGTGTTGGACAAGGAGGCGGCAGACCAGGTTCTAGTCCTCCCTTATCCACAGAAACTCATTCATAACTTCGGCTCAATTGCTTTCCCGCACAGCAACTTCAAGGATTGTTATGAGGGAAAAAAATAGGTCACGTACTATGCTTAGCTATGCATAATTATCAAACTTTAAAAAAACCAAGCTAAAAGTTGCTGACTTCTCCATTTTAACCTCTCTCCTCCTTCCAAGCATGTGATGTAGAGCACAGTTGTTTTTAAGAGGAATTCCAGAAACAGTGCTCTTTTCCATACTTTAATTCAGGGGTATCCAATTCAATCTCATTGAGGGCCGAATCAGGGTTGTGTTTGACCTCAGGGGGCTGGGGTGGGCATGGCCAGTGTGGGTGTGGCCAGCTCGACATCACTCATG
>JANHFL010002064.1:29765-51390 GCA_032468155.1 Oxyrhabdium leporinum | reverse complement strand
TCCAAAATTAGGTTCGGGTCACGACCAAATCAGGCTGCGACCAAAGTTATGGAACGAATTGTGGTCGTGACCAGAGGTTCTACTGTAACTCTCGGTCATCTGGTTTGTAGCCTGCTGCCTTAACCATTCCACCAAACTAATACTCACTGCAGTTATAGTCAATGACAAAATAACAATTTATCAGAAGACAAACTGGTATTCTCTATGAATATCTAGTATATTCCAAAAAAGAGACACAATCTGGAAGGGTAGCTAATGTTTTAGATAAAAATAGAAGATTTTTTTTAAAAAAATATCTAGACAGGCTTTAGCAGTGGGTTGAAGCAAATAGGATGGGATTTTACAGAGAGAAATGTAAAATTATGCACCTGGGAGGGGAAAATGTAAGCCAATAGTATATGATTGGGTGACTTGGCAGTATTATATGGGACAAGAGAGGTGTGCTCATCAACCACAAGTTAAACAGCCAGCTATATGATGCAGCTGCTAAAAAGGCAGATACTATTGAGGTGCATTAACAGGAATATAAGACCTGACTATGGGAAGTGATTGTTTTATTCTTCTCTTCCCTGACCATATCCCTTTGGACCACTGTGACAGCAATGGACTCCTCAGTTCAAAAAGAATAATGACAGATACAGCAAGTTCAGCAGAGGCCCAGTGAGATAGTGAACAGTCCGGAAAGCAAGCCTTACAGGGAACAGTTAAAGCATCTGAGTATATTTAGCTCACAGAAAAGCTGACTGAAGGAAAATATGATAGCAGTCTTCAAATAGGTGAAGAGTTGTTTTATAGAAAAGGGAATGGACTTATTTTCTGTTAGTACATATAGCTTGACTAGAATCTGTGTGCCAAAGTTCAAGGAAATAAATTCAAGGTTGTAGACATCAGGAGCAACTTTCTGACTGTATTGTTAGACAGTCAAATAGGCTGAAATTCTCCTTCTTTTAAAAAAACACACCATACAGTGCTCCATCAAATATTACAGCTCAATCAAAATCAACTAATCATTTAAATTTAGAGAGGGTAGACAAAGGGCGACAATAAAACTCCCTCCAAAAATAAGATTTAAGACTGTGTCCCTATGGACAAGCTAGATAATCATCTGTCAGAGATGTTTCAATGAATGCTGCAGATGAATCTAAGTTTCTTTTCAACCCTGTGATTTTAACCCCTAGTTCCTAGTTTAACTTTGTCCTTGGCACATTTAGGGAAATAACATTCAGCTGTTGCTTTATTTTCTAAGAAAGCCTGGGTTGCCTTTATGGAAATAAAGAATAGTGCTTTGCATTGATGTAATCCCGCAATTACTTTTCAGATTGCAATAAGGGGAGTTTTTATAGGCAATCCGATTCACTCTGGTTGGGTTGGGGATCCCAAAGGCAGAAGATTAAAATAGCACATTTATTTGTCTTGGAAGTCACTATAGGTTTTGTTACAGTTTCCTAAAGCTAGAGGGCAGTACAAAGACTTTACTGGTGTGTTTTATATATATATAGTCAGATCCTAGAGGCCATGAAATTGTATATGCTATATGTCTTGCTAATAATACTGTGATCAGAAGTGGATCTGCAGAGGGATGCTGGTATTGCTTTCTGCTCCCTTTTCTGTTTTAATAATGAAGAGTAACTGATAAACGTTTGGGTAAATAAGATAAACATTGACTTCCAGAAAATTCTTGAAATCAATTTTTCAAATCAATTTTATTAAATGCATGGAACAAATAAATAGATATTTCTAGCTGTCTTCTGGAGCGATGTACGTAGTAACTGAGAAACATGTACATATTTTGAGACTTTCATCTTTATCAATCTTTCATCCATAATGAAACTATTCTAGATATATCAGATGGAAATTGGTGGCAGTCAGTAGCTCTGTTTTCATAAAAGGAGAGAATGAACACAAATATTACAGGAAAATGAAGTGAGTGACCTCATTTCTTAGCCGTATACATTCACTCAATGTCTGTCTAATTTCTACATAGATGAGGCTCTGTCCATATGTCCAGGAACTATAGAAAACAAGTTTCTAAATTGAAGAGACATGATAGTGAAGTTGAAGCTTAGTATGAAAACGTAATTTGGCTTGTTGATTTTGGTGTATTGGGCCAAGAAGTCTCTGTGATTTATTAAAAAAAGTTCATGGTCTGGTGTGACTATATTTTTTCAGATATTCATTGAATACCCTTGGATTGGTTATTATCTTACAGACATGATGTGATATAAATATGCTATATTTATGAATACTCTTTGAAAAAAAATAGGATAACATGGAAATCTAAAATGGGGTAAAGGTGATTGCTGCATACTTTGGAAAGCTAGGATAGTATTGTCTTTTGTTAAGGTTGAGAAGATCCTGTTGTTATCCCAAGAGGAGATACAGGTTGAGAAAGCATTCATAGTGGCATAGTTGAGCACTCAGCAGTTGTTAGTCTTCTGTTTTGTACCACTCTAGTCTATGCTGTGGAGTAT
Source organism: Oxyrhabdium leporinum (assembly GCA_032468155.1). Lineage (NCBI taxonomy): Eukaryota > Metazoa > Chordata > Lepidosauria > Squamata > Cyclocoridae > Oxyrhabdium > Oxyrhabdium leporinum. Next base: position 48,919 of record JANHFL010002064.1, on the reverse strand, counting down.
AGGTTCCTTTCAGCCATTCCCATCTTCATGATATTTCCTTTCTTCTCTTTTAGACATGTAAGTTCTTCTTAGCTGATGTTCAGGCATAGACTCCTCTGAGCTGGAAATTGATCTAACAGATGCAGAATTTTATTTTTTAGAGTCAGGAATGACCATGGGGAATATTGAGAAAATTGAAAGCTCAAAAAATGATCTTCCCTTTCCCTCTGCTGTGATCAGCAACTTCAAAGAAGTAGCAGGATGCCTCCAATAATTGACCTTGGACTTAGAAAGAACCTTGGTGTTTGACCTATATTTCATTGACCCTTTTAGGTCCACTGAAGGTATTTGGCTGTAAATGTGGTAATTGTAAGGGAAGTGTAAAATTATTTTAATCCATGAGCAAAGCAAGCTTGCATTTTGTTCTTATTTTTTTTACCTCTCTTTATAAAACTACTTAATTTGTATGAGGTTTTCTGTACCTTTGTTGACATTCCTACTTATTATCTTATCTCTTCAAAAAGAGATGTCTAATTGTCATATCTAAAATTCAGTTGTAATGTTCAGTTAGATCCTTTTCTGATAATTCCTGAATCAGTCCTTAGGTAATTTCAGCACAAACTATTTCAGTTAGGGAATGTATGCATATTATTTTACTGAAATTTAGCTATTTCATTTCAGCATCATTTCAGGTTTTATAGCACTAAAAACAGTGGGCTGAATTGTACTCCACTTCCCCCCATGCTAGTTCCCTAGCTAATATGCAAAATGATCATAACAGAATTATGCTGGCAGGTGATTATGGGAGCCTTAATATAATATATATAGAAGATACAGGTTAGGGAAAACTATAGTATTTCCTAACTGTTTGTGAAGGATTATGTATTTGAGGCAGGTGCAATATTAGGCCCAAAATGGCCACATGCAGATTGACAAGCGCAGCCCCCTCCACCCATCCCCCAATAGCCACTAAAGTAAAAGGTTTAGATGTGATGTGGAGAATTTCCTAGGGGGTAATCATATTTGCTGTAATTGTCTACAGTAAAATAACTACCTTATCAAGGTCCTGCATACTTTCTGGAGTATAATCCTACCACATTATTTAAAGGTCAAGTGGAGATCTCAGTTTAGAAAAAAATAATGTATGTTTCCCTTGAAATAGCAGAACAAGCTGAAGGAATGATAACACAATTTTGAATTCTAGAATGCTTTCAATGCTAACTGAATTGCTTTTCCCCTTTAATGGCTGCATTGTAATCATGTTGTGTAGTCCATGGAGAACAATTGGGGGTGGTAGACAAAGAGTCCTCTGCCTCACCTTTTTTCAGTGCTACCATCTGTTTCACAAAGGCAGTGGCATTTTCTTCTGGCAGAAGCAATGAAATATTCTTTTCAACAGCTGGTTGTCATAACACCCCTTCCCAATTACCTATATCAAAGGAGAATTGAATGTTTAAAAGATGGTTGATAACCATAATTCCTTTCCCTTAGTACAACACCATAATGTTGTAACATAGTATTAAACAGAGAGAATTGGCGTTGGGAAATCATTGTCTTGAGTTGCCAAGAAGTGCATCTCTGTTTCAGACAAGACCCTTTTTAAATTATATTAAATTAAATTAATATAATTTATGTACTGGCAAGAACAAACAAACTGGAAAATGCATTATAATAAAGTTATTAAAAAGAACAAGAACATATGGCAAGTCCAGGTAACGGCACCTCTGCCTCCCAACAAATGCAGCAGGACACCATCCACCCTAACTCAAGGTGTAGAGAACAGCTAGATGTTTAAGGATTTGAAGAATGCCATCACTCTTGGAGTTAGATGGATCTCAGCAGGAATCTCATTTCATAGCACTGGTACTATGACAGAGTGGGGCACACTTCTCTTTTTTTAGCTCCTACTTCTGGATTTTTCACTTTTTCTTCCCTTGTAATAATGAATAGAGTGCTGAAACTGAGTGAACTATTTTCAGTTGTCCGGTGGTAAATGGGGAAAAAGAGGAAGCACTGGGAATTTCACATGAATAAGAACTGCATCTTGAAAGTCTCTGAAGTAAAACTTTATTTAACACTAGTGCTTGTCCCCCAGGTGACTCGTGTGCCAGTGGAAAGCTGTGAGCAATATACAACATGTGCACTGTGCCTGGGTTCTAGAGATCCTCACTGTGGTTGGTGTGTCCTACATAATGTGTAAGTATGCTGAATTGTCTTCTGGTTTGGTTTGGTTTGGTTTGGTTTGGTTTGGTTTGGTTTGGTTTGGTTTGGTTTGGTTTGATGGTGTGTCCTTATTCTCCACACTCCTTTATTTATATATAAATTGTGGAAGCCTTATTTCTGATGTTTTGAATGCTTATAGACCTATTACAAGAGTACAATTAATCTTCAATTTAGTAACAAGGTCATGTACAAAGAGGAATATGGTTCTGTATGGTCTAAATGTAATATTAACAATAAAAGAGAATATTTGTAGCTCAGGATTGAGCTGAGGGATCCTTTCATTGGTTGTTTTATTGCAGACATTTCATTACCCAACTAGGTAACATCCTCAATGTTAGCACAGTCCTAGCACTGATGATGTTACCTAGTTGGATAATGAAACGTATATAAGAAAACAACCAAGCTCAGAGATCACAAAAGAACCCTCATCTAATGTTAAGTTTAGAGATTGAAAGAGTTTGTTGCTGCTATATAGATGCTAGTTTTTCTTTTGTTTAGCTTATTTTAATCACTAGGATGTGCATTTTTACTGTATGATCACTAATGTGATTGTTGCAATTGTTAAATTTCACCAATAAAATAAAATACAGTAAAATGTATTAATATTATGTTCTGCATAACACCTATCAGAGTTCCTACCATCAAACATATGTTGGCATGAAATACATAAGCAGAACCTTTGGAAGAGTGTAAATGAGGGAAAGTAGCCATCTTAGTTAAAATTAAGTTAAATCATTTGTTAAAATAATGTGCGCTAAGGTAAGAAGGACCAATAGAAAAAAAAGGAAAATGGTAGAAGGCATAGAGTTGAAAAATGACAGGAGGCCTTGACAAGAGTTGAGTTTGGAGTGCATCGGTCACAATGCTGCTATGAGATCTAATTATTCAGAAACAAGAGACTATTGAACGTGAAGTGATGAGGAAAGAGACAGAGAAGGAATTCATTTCTAGATCTGTTTATGGGCTTTTGGTGGCATCTGGTTAACTTCTATAAAAAAGTAAAAAAGCAGGAAGCTGTGGAATTTTGCTGTCTAATGGAATTCAGTTAAAGAAAATGCTATTTCTTAGTGAAGCACTGCTCTCTCTCTTTCTCATGTTTATATAATACTGAGTTTATGGAGTTATTATAAGGTTGCAATAATAAGATTGAAGTGCTGTGCATACTCATAAAAATGTTATAACTATGATAAGGATAAGGATGACATTATCATTTCTTTTTGTAATGTTGGGGAAATTACTTGTTTTGCTTGAGTGAGCCAGCCTGTCATGTAGATTCAACCTTGAATCTCCTGTAGTAGGACACCTCAGCAAATTTTTGTATGGATTAAAAAATTCGGTCCATTGTAGTTGTCAGGAATCCCTCATCCTGCTGATTTGCATGAATGTGGTACCAGCACAGTGGGGAATAGAGCAAAGGATTGCTGTTAGGCTTTACCTGTTTATTTCAAGCTGAGCTGTCTGGTATGTATATTTAGTCTCTATGGTAAATGCTTTATGCTGTAAAGCTGATTGATGGCAGCCAGCTCTGAGTTGCCAGTTGTCTACTGCATTGGCAGCTTCTGAGTGTCTGATGTGTGGGTGGCTGAGGACTAAATTTTCTACTTCCTATCTTGAAACACAGCAGGAGTCACCCTCATTCTAGCATAGATTGACACAAACTACGCATTCCCCAAAATAGTTTGCTGCCCTGAGACCAGTTGTCCATGATTTATTTATTTAGAGAGGGTGTGCATCATCTTAATAGTGATACACACACACACACACACACACACACACACACACACACACGTTCAACCCTATGCATATATAATAAGTTTAGATATTGAATTACTTGGACTAATGGAAAATGGGCAGGTGGTGGGGTAAATGGCATTAACGTAGCATATTTAGTTCTTTCTGCTTGAAAATATTTTATCTTAGTCTACAGTTTAAAGAAACTTTCTTAACACTTTTATGGATGCAATTTGATTGCTCAGCATGAAATGTCAGTACTTCTAGCTAACAAATGTTTCCAGTTATGTTGGTTGATGCATCAAATGCAGGTACCTCAATGCTACTTGTTTGTCATATTGGAAAAGTTAAGATTCTTAACTTTTGAAATTGGCTTGAACTGGGGCAGTGTTGAGATGCCAATCGCAGAACATTTGGCAACAGGGAAATATTCTTGGGAATCAGCTCTAGCCCTGTTTTAGCTGCAGAGGAATAGTATGAAGAAGACGTTGTCTTTTATAACTCATTAGTCTGGTTTTCTTTGAAGATAATGTGCATCTGCTGCCTCAGATCAACACTAACTTACAATTCAGTGTCTTTAACTCAGAAACTGGGCTGTCATATAGGGTTACTAATGAAAGCATAAAGGAGAAGGGGCAAAACAAAAATTGAAAGACATTAAAGGGGTGATTTTCTTGGGGCTTGAGGGGAAAAAGTTGTTAGAAGCTACAGAGTCCTGACTGTTTAGCCATGTGGAGAATTTTAATTAAAATTCAAAGACATCTCTTTCCCTGAAGCATATACCAAGGATATAGGTGGAATGTTGTAGTGGCTCAGAAACTCCATTGTGCAGTGTCATGCTGGCACTTGCTAGGGAGATAAATCATTGAGATTACCAAGACCTTGAAAGGTGCATGTGTATCTGCTTTTACTGTATTGCCCTCTGCTTAATTAAATGCTTTCTATAATGAAATAATGTTATCACAAATGCAGGGAGGAGAAGTTAAAGAAACCCATTTAAACTTATTAATGGAGGCAGAATACCTGGATAGAACAGTGCTACGCGGGCAGCTGAGTGGCTGCCTTTGATGAAATAGATGGAATATTTGCAGCTGCTTATTTTAAATTGCTTGGAGTTGCTTAATCGAGAGCATAGATGAGTGTGATGAACTGTTAGGTTCAAAGGAAATTGAAGCAGGAATCCAGATCCATTAAAACCACAATACATGAGATGGGAAGAACATGGAATTGATTAGGGTAGGATATTAAAGGATGAGCCCTAAGAAATTTTAAAAAAGGATCTAATTCAGACATATAAATGCCCAAGTAGAAAGTTACATCATCAGTGTCATACAGATATTGACAACTGAATCACAAAATTCCCAGTTTGAATTTCGACTCTGCCATGAACTTGCTGATTTTTACAAAACTACTACATGATAAGTCACAGAACAGGAACGAGTCTCAGTGTTACTCTTTCTTATTCTTACCTACTAGGTAAGAACTTAACCAGTAAGTTACTCTTACTGTTGACTCCTACTTGTGTAGTGAAAAAAGCAGTTTTGACTGTCATATTTTAAGAAGAACATTAATGAGCTAGGATATGTCTGGAGGATGGTGATGAATATGTTGAAAGATTGTAAGCATTGCATATGCTTATTCTGAGAAGACTTGATTCGGGGTACTGTGGTATTCTTCTTTGCATATTTGAAGAACTGTTACAGAGATGAAAGAGCAGTTGTTTATAGTACCCAGATCAACTAGATTACAAACATTTTGTAACTTTAGGAATATTCTCTTAGCTTTTAGATAACCAATATGTTTTGATAGTGGAGTGGATTGTCTTTCCTTCTTTTAAAAAAAATAAAGGTCTGATAAGCTAACACAGTTCTAAAGGACTGCTTAATCATCATATTGGATGAAATAGATATTGAGGCTCTTTCCTATTCTGTGACTTATTGTGTAGTGGTTTTATAAAGATCAAGTGCAAAAGCATGTGAAACTCACTGCACACTTGCAAGCATTTATACAAACACTGAATATTAAGAAGCTGTTCAGCATCAGTAAGTATTTGTTAGATTATTGTGTTGCATAGTTAATAACCCATGCACAATTGCAGATGAAATTAAGATCCTATCATAAAGATAGTGATTTAACTTTAAGGAGTAATAACATCTAGGGTGGGTTTTATTTAAAGAACTAATTTTCAGAGAGAAAGATTGAAATTTAATTTAGCAAGCAAACCAAAACAGAAGAGTAAGGCTTGTTCTCACAATTCAGGTTTTATTGCGGTAAAAACATAAATTTTAATAACCTTCTAGGAGCAAACTTTTGTACTATCATTAAGACTTCCTCTGAGGAAATACACCTATGTTTGTAAAATGTTTCCTTTTACTCCTTTCTCATTAAGATTAATTTTAATGTTGGTAAAATGATGCATAAAGCCCATCTTTTTTTTCCCAGCGAGATTCTTTGAGACATTGAATGCCATCCTGACCTAGGCGTTAGTTTTCTTATAAATATGGTTCAAGAGCAAAATATAATATACAAAAATAAGTCGAATGACCAAAGAAATATTTCTGTGATTATTTGAATGTGAAGTTTCAGTGTGTATTGTGAAGCATGTTTTCAATTGATAATAACGTATGGTCTCTTTTATCATTTGTGTAATATAGGAATAGCATTAAGGGCTTTCTCGTTTATTTGTGCAACTTTTATTCTATTTCAATTGTAACTGACAAAGCACTTATGAAAGGTGGACTAGAATTTAAATAAAACTAAAATGAACTAGCAGATGAAAATAAGATTGGTCTTCGCATGTAATTAATCATCAATATAGCAACATAATGAGAACATTAGTTGTAGCTAAAGATTACCAGTCTTATAGACATTGGTTTTTTTTTTGCTTTTTCACAGCTGTTCTCGGAAGGAGCGTTGTGATCGAGCCGATGAACACCAGCGTTTTGCCTCAGATCTGCACCAGTGCGTTCAACTTACTGTTCAGCCTAGGAATATATCAGTCACAATGTCAGAAGTCCCGGTGGGTCATTTTACTTTAAATTCCATATAACTGTGGAATTTAAATACTATGTCAGTATATGTCTTTAAGATGGTAAAGTATGCAGGTTTTGTTATAGACCCCTTTTTAAAAAAGCAACAACAATCACTGAATAGATTTTATTTTATTTTCTGTCAGCTGGTTTTGCAAGCCTGGAATGTTCCTGATCTTCTGGCTGGTGTGAATTGTTCCTTTGAAGATTTCACTGAATCTGAAAGCCGCATTGAAGATGGCAGAATCTACTGTAGTTCTCCATCTACAAAAGATGTGATACCTATTACCAGAGGACAAGGTGAGTTAATATCATCTCATCATCCAGCAGCAGTTAAATATAAAATAAACTGAATGTACTTAGGGAACTGAATTTTTCAACAAATATTTAAGTAATACAAAAGTTGAGCCAGTGTATGTAGTTTATTTGTATGATTCTATACTTCTTGTAATATTTTTATTCCATTACAAAATCCTTCTCCCTAGGGTCAGAATTGTTCAATTTTGGCAATGTGAAGATGTGTATACTTCAACACCTATTTGAACTCCCCAGTGCTGGCTGGGGAATTCTGGGAGATGAAGTCAACACAACTTCAAGCTGCCAAGGTTGGGAAAGATTGCTCTAGGTAATAATAAGCACTGTCTAAAAATATGTTGTTGTTTTGGTCCCTATATGGAAGACAGATAATTTATTCTTCTGTTTGGATGGTATAATCTATTCTGACCTCAGATACTCAGATATCTAAATCCCTTAAAATATGACATATTGGCCTGAGGGAGAGGTAATGTGTAAATAGAGAAAGAAGGGCAATAACTGAGATGCATATTAATTGAGGGCCTGGAAAAGTCAGTTTGTTGTTGGATATAATAACTTGGATAGAGTAGCTTGAGACCAATCCAGTGATTTGCTGAGGCTAATTTTTCATTGAGGTACATTTGCTACAAGTCTTTTGGTTCCCCATTTTTAAAAAGTTCAATCAGACACTTTTGCCAATTACATCTTCAGAGAGTTTCCAGATTAGATCTAGAGAGGTATTTAAGGTGGAGAATGCCAAATATAAATTCTGCAGTAGATAGTTAAAGATCTATTATCAGAGTCTTTCACCAGCTTTTTTTAGTTTTGCACAAAGCAAGATTACTTTCTCTCTAAATCATTAAAGCTATCTAGAAAGAAGAAAAGTGGTTTGGATGGATCATGTTCCTCCATGATTAATGTTTTCTCATGTCTTTGGTATTCAGTGAGACTATTTCTCAATTCAGTCAGAACTATTTATTCCAATCCACTCAAATTAAAAGTCTTCATTTTTACAGATATCCGTGCCAATCACCAGTTCTTTGATTTCTGATCTCTATGCTTGCTTTGTTTTCTTTCTAGGTGATAAGCGAGTGGTAAAGCTTTATCTTAAATCCAAAGAGACAGGGAAGAAGTTTGCATCTGTGGATTTTGTATTTTACAACTGTAGTGTTCACCAATCGTAAGTAACCTAAAATACATGTTATTCTGAATGTTTTTGGACTTGCTCTGAAAGAAGGGTATGAATAGTATGTAGTAAAAGCAATCAAATGAGGGAAAAGACACACACTGTTTCCAGGGTTGACATATTTATTTTAAGGAACATTAAACCATTGCTTGGCTGATAAAATATGATTTGGCCCAAAAACTAGGGAACCAAAGCTGCATGTATGTACTTTCATAACAAATGATTTAATTATAACCATATATTGATTCTATAGAGATAGTTATATACATTTCCTTAGGATGGTTGGTATTTATATTCTGTGAATGATCTTGTGAAATTTGGTTCACAAAACTCTTACTAGTATTACATAGAACATAAATTGAAAAGATTAGTTAATGGGGAAAATATGCCTTAATTCTTGGAAGAATAGCGCTTCCTATATGGATGCAGATGCATGATTGGCAGTATTATTTGAACTTGGTACATCTACAAGAGTTCAAAACTCGTGCATAGAGTTTAGAGCTGTCTAGCAAAGAATTGTGGTGGTATAGTGGTTAGAATGAAGTATTGCAGGCAAATTCTGCTGACTGCAGGAGTTCGATTCTGAATGGCTCAAGATTGACTCAGCATTCCATCTTTCTGAGATCGGTAAAATGAGGACCCAGATTGTTGGGGGCAATGTGACTGCTGACTCTGTAAACTGGTTAGAGAGGGCTCTAAAGCATTATGAAGCAGTATATCAAGTACATTCAGAAAGTATTCAGTCCCCTTCACTTTTGTCAGTTATGTTATGCTGCAGCCTGATTCTGTAGTTGTTGAGGTTCCTTTTTTTTCTCGTTAATCTACACTCAGTATCCTATAATGACAAAGTGAAAACAGAATTTTAGAAATGTCTAAATTTATTAAAAAGAAAAAACTGGAAGATCACATTGGCATAAGTATTCAGACCATTTGCAACAACACGTGAAATTTAGGTCTGATGCCTCCCATTTCTCTTGATTGTTGCTGATGTGTTTCTACACTTTGATTGGAGTTGACCTGTGGTAAATTAAATTAATTGGACACCTCTCTATAGAAGGCCTCACAGATGACCATGCTTGCTGTAGCAAAGCCAAGCCATGAGATTGAAGGAACTGCCTGCAGAGCTCAGAGACAGAATTATTGCAAAGCACAGATATGCGGAAGGCTACAATAAAATTTCTGCTGTGCTGGAGGTTCCTAAAATCACAGTGGCCTCCATAATTCTCAAGTGGAAGATGTTTGGCACAACTAAGACTCTTCCAAGAGCTGGTTGCCCGGTCAAACTGAGCAATTGGGGGAGAAGGGCCTTAGTAAGAAAGGTGACCAAGAACCCGAGGGTCACTCTGAGTGAGCTCCAGAGATCCTGTGAAGATATTAGACAGTTTCAGAAGGACAACAATCACTGCAGTCCTCCATTGATCTAGGCTTTATAGTGGAGTTTCTAGATGGAATCCTCTGTTCAGTGCAAAATGCATGAAAGCCGATTTGGAGTTTGCAAAAAAAGTACCTGAAGGACTGTCAGACTGTGAGGAACAAGATTATCAGGTCTGATGAAACCATGATTGAACTGTTTGGCCTCCATTCTAAACGTTGTATCTGAAGGAAACCAGGCACCATTCATCACCTACCCAAAACCATCCCAAGAGTGAAGCATGGTGGTGGCAGCATCATGTTGTAGGGGTTGTTTTCAACAGCAGGGACTGGGTAACTGGTCAGGGTTGAGGGAAAGCTGAATGGAGCAAAGTACAGGGACATCCTCAATGAAAACCTGTTCCAGAGCTTTCAGGACCTCAGACTGAGCCAGAGGTTCATTTTCCAACATGACAATGATCCTAAACACACAGCCAAGATAACACAAGAGGCTTATGGAGAACTCTGTGAATATCTTGGAGTGGCCCAACCAGACCCCGGCCTTGAACCCTATTGAACATCTCTAGAGGGAACTGAAAATGGGTGTCCACTGTCGCTTGCCATCCAACCTGACTGATCTTGAGAGGATTTGCAAGGAAGAATGGCAAATCCAATCCAGAGTGCAAAGCTTGTTGCATCATACCTAAAAGGATGTAATTGCTGCCAAAGGTGCTTCAACAAAGTACTGAGTGAAGGGTCTGAATACTTATGCCAATGTGATATTTCAGTTTTTCCTTTTTAATAAATTTACAAACTAAATTTCTGTTTTCACTTTGTCATTATGGGGTACTGAGTGTAGATTAATGAGAAAAAAAGGAACTTCAACAACTGTAGAATAAGGCTGCAGCATAACCAAATTGACAAAAGTGAAGGGGGTTCTGAATACTTTCTGAATGCTCTGTAAGTCTAAGTGCTATTACTGTAATTATAATTCATCTGGATCACAATTGGCAGATTATTTTATTCAGATCGTTTAGCTAAAAGTTTAAGATTTTACATAAGGAAAACCATAAAATTTGAATTTGCAGTATACTAAGATACATATTTCAGACAATCCATAGCAGGATTTTTTGAGGGCCGGATCAGCATTGTAGTTCTCTGTAGGCTGGCTGGAGGGAGGGAGAGATGGGATGGATGCCTCATGCAGCACCCTGCTGGCCAAAATGTGGGGGGGGGCATGCGTCCCCTGCATCCCATTTTGGCCGGCAGGGTACTGCAGGAGGCTGCCCGTGCCCCATTTTGGCTGGCAGAGGCACCGTGGGCCAGTCCTTTGCTATTTTTAGACTCTGTTTTCGCTGGCAGAGGCACCGCAGGCCAGCCCTTCACTGTTTTCAGGGTGGCCCCCAGGCCTTGAGTTTTACACATCTGATCTATTGAAAGAAATAACTTCCACAGTATCTAGCTAGTTACAGCAAAAACACTTAATAGGGCCAGTCTGAATCTATTCCTTAGGAAATATTTATTTGTTGGGGAAGCTGGTTGGTGGGCTGAAATGATGAAATGGAGAATTATGAATATTGAGAGGCATTTGCTTAAGTATCATTGAAATAAATGGATTTTACTTCAATATCTAGCTCTTCATGCTGAGATGGCTGTATTTGTAGATGCATGACAGAGCTATGCTTCTATAATCTTTGACAAATTGTTTTCATATGCAAAGTAACTATTTTAAATCCTATGGAGATTCTCAATCATCCAAGCCATGGTTGTCCCAAAGGTGCTTTTTCAAGAGGCAACTGGATTTTCTGGTTTTTCTTTGAAGATGTTTTGCTTCTCACCCAAGAAGCTTCTTTAGCTCTGACTGGATGGTGGGGAATGGAAGGATTCAGACTCCTTGCAGACAGCTGGACATTTGCATTCTTTTAGCAAGTCGTTAAGGTCACCTGGAGATTTATCTGTGTCTCATCAGTTCTTCGGCTGAATCCTAACTTAACCCTAACCTCAACCCTACACTCTTGAAGAAGCACCTTTAGGATATTTTAAATCCTGCTATAGGGTATAAAAAGTTGGACAGCAGGATAGAACAGTCAAAACTCTGATCTGGGCATCAGAGTGTAAAATATGCACAAAGTCCATTTTAGCTTTTCCTGACAGAGAGGTGATGCCAAGGCTGCTACTGGGAAATCAGTACCACGGCTATCCCTTTAGAACTGTTTCTCAAACTTGGCTGCTTTAAGATGTGTGGACTTCATCTCCCAGAATTCCCACATTGGCTGGGGACTTCTGAGAGTTGAAGTCCACACATCTTAAAAGCTTCCAAGGTCGAGAAACGCAGCTTTAGAGAACATATTTTGGTTTCTGAATGGTTGCCAGCGAGGGGGTGGATTGTATAGGCAGGGAAGGAGACAGCTTTCTGAGCAGGACTTTCTTTTTCATCTTGATCCTTTTTTGGAGGAGAGGATGGAGTTTTTTTCAGATTTGGTTTCTCTTTCTTTGATTTTATAAGTCTGAAGATATGTTATTGATAGATGGGGTGTACATTTTTACATGTGTATGAACACAAAAGTGGCTTTATAAAAGAGACAATATAGAGTATGTTTTGTTCAAGAAAGGCACAGTAAGGATGCTGTTTTTAAATATTAATATATGCAAAAAGTAAAAAAAAGAGCCAAAAAACCTCTGCAATAAGCAGCCACTGTGGCTGATTTATGATCAGATTGAATTTCAATTTTAGATGAATTATTTTAAAAAGCAAATTGTGGTTTGTATTAATATTTATAAAATCACTTTAGAACTGTTGATGGCACTGGTTGTTTACAATGAGACTTTTTAAAAATTTCCTTATTCCTTTGCTATCATCTGACTTTGAGGTTCATCATAAAGAAGTCCAATTAAATAAGTTCTCTGAAAAACAAATACATAAATAAATGTTTGTCATTGTATATTAACTTGCAATCAGTTAGTATGCCAATTGAGTATGCCTTACATAATTTAGCTTGCTTCTTGCTACAGGATTTGCTTAGACAATGTTTTTCTATGTTTTAAAGCAGTTTTTAAAATGAAAACTGATATGTTTGAAATATTTTTTGAAAACAATATGCTCTTTCTTTCTCCTTCATTGAATCTGCCTTTGAACCATATTATTCAGTAGGCTGTAAACATGCATTACTTTATTTTCTAGGCTGAAGAATGCAAGATCTCTTATCATTTCTAAAAGTAACGTAGTGTATGTAAATCAAATTCTAAGCAATTTTTGCTTCTGATTTGTCAGTATAGTGCATACACACAAACACACACACATATATACATACACACCCTCACACCCATTGAGCGCTTGCTTTTAGTGCAAACTGCTGTTTATTCATATATTTCATAGAGGCTGGATAAAAATCAATGACTTTTTAAAAAATAATAAAAATTAAAAAAATCAGATTTTTTAAAATTTCAATCGGATTTTTTTTTTATTTTTATCAAATTTATTTTAATAAAATGCTTTTGGAGTAAAAATCTATCTAAATATCATTTTCTGTTTAAGATACATTAATCATTTAGTTTATTCAGCATGAAATGGACAGATGACAGTTGCTCTTTAAAAATTATGATTTAAGTCGAGTTGATTTAAATCAAGCCTTTTTACTTGTGATTTAAATCATGATTCAAATTTTGATTTAAATCAAATCTACCCTAATTTGATATAAATAAAAGAGAGTTTGGTGTGTTAGCGAAGATCCAGGTCTAGAAACCAAAAGACTGTGAATTCTAATCCTGCTTCAGGTACTATAACCAGCTGGATGGCTTTGGGCCAGTCATTTTCTCTCAGTCCAACTCAATTTACAGATGTTGTGGTGGGGAAAATAGGAGGAAATATTATTATGTATGTTGACTGCCTTGTGTTACTTACAAAGTAATAAAGGTGAGATTTGAAAAATCTAGTAAGTACAAGTGTCATTTATATATATAACATTCAGGATGGACATTAAAAGTTATCTGGTTAATTTGATCAAAGCATTCTTGGTCTAGCGTGGCTTTTTCAACACGCATGGCCATCTGAATACCTCTGGGCACTTTCAAATGTGTTAAGGCAGCAGCTGTTTTCTTTTATGTATTCTCAGCAACTAGCATTAAGAAACACTTTCATATCTCCTACAGTAATGTGCATTCTCTAGCTAAGCAAATAGCGGAGCAGTACAACTAAGTCATGTCACATAGAAAGATATGTGTTGATAAATAATGGGTAGTGGACATCTCTTACGGTTGCATACTTTGCGATACAATCTAGAGTACCAATATTGGTCTTTTTCTGATACTTATGCTTCTCTTGGATATGTTTAGACATGATCACTTTCCAGATGGTGTATTAGGCATTTAATGGACATGTTCTAGGCAGGTTGCCACAAGATGATTATTTATGGTTTTTAATTTATAGAAGGTAGCTTTAATAAAACACCTGTGACTTGAAAAACACTACTTTTGTATTCATTCTGTCAGTTATTTACTTATAACTGAATGTTTTGCCTGTGAGACCATTTTTAACCGAATCCTAATATATCAAAATGCTTGTCAAGGAGCATGACAATATGTTGTGTGCAAGCTTGATGGACTGAAGAGCATACTTTTACTTAAGTCTGGAGATCCAGGGAGGTTCAGCTAGGCAGAAACTGAATTACCACAAAGATTATATTGTATATCATTCTAAGCGGTGTTTATAGAAAACCTTTTGTTTCTTGAACTATGTATGTATTTATTATCCACATTTAAGGGAAATTGGTGGTACCTTTCTGAGGAAGCATTGTAATACAAACATAGAATTAGAACAGTTGGTTGCTAGTCATGCCACCCCCCTCTTTTTTTTTAGAATAGAAAAGACATATATGGAATTAAAATGCAATTAATAAAGAGGATTATAGTTACCTGTAGGCAGAAAGAACAGCTTTTTGGAGAAAGAATGATCACTAATTAGAAAATTAGAAGCAAAAGAAAAAATAGGAGCTTGTGTTACTGCTATCAAAACCCCCCTGCAAACAATAAACAACCCGTGTGGGAATCTTCTTTAGTCTGGCTGTTGTGATTGGAAGCATCTTGAAAAGAGCCTGCGTAGCTACATTGCAATTTCAGAAATATAGAAAAATAATTTTAGAACTAAAATAAAAACACTTGGTTTATGACTTTTAAATATGGGGTTATGAAAGTATCATACATTTTGTTCTGGATTTTTTAAATTACATTTGATCCTTGGCAGTATGATACTGTACATTTAAGCAGCAAGTATAAATAAGCATATATTTGTATTTAATACAAGATTTCAGACTTCAGAAGATTTCAGACTTTTTTTAGAGAGAAATCTGTAAAATATTTCTTTTTAAAATGGATAAATCCCAGTATCAGGAGCAGTCCTTAAACATCAGTTAGGTAAACAATTTTCTTTTGGAGTTTACTTATCTCCAAGAATTATGATTTTTACGTTTGGGCAGTGTTCCTTCAAGTCAAAAGCTAGGAACTTGAGTATTGAGATACTTACGGTTTTTCAAAATTACTTTTTAGAGTTACTTCTTATAACTTCTATATTTGGACATTATGCTTTGGGATCAAAAGTTAAGAATTTGAGCATTAGGTTATTTTTCTGCTCCAGATGGATGAAAATTTCAAATTATTAAAGTGGGTCTTCTCAGTAATTTGGGCAAATTGGAGCTGCTTCAGTAAACCTGGCACAGTTAGTTGATATCAGCTGAAGAACTGTCATGATGTTCTCCAAAATCTCAGGACATTTGCAAGACAAATCTACTGGACTGGGGGAAATAGATTTTGGATCATAGTGTATAAAATAATGCTTTCTTTCATCCTAACATTTGCAAAATGTAGACCTGTTTTCTGTAGCACCATTGGAAACAAAGGAACCCTAAAAGTTCTGGAAAAATTCCTAAATTCTGACTTTGACAGATTTCCAAAAGGAGGGTTTTATCTAATAGAAGAATAAGTTAGAGGGTTAGTGGTATCTGATTTTAGCAAGCAGAATAGTTAGGAAAATACTGTTTTGTCAGATTTAGAAATAGATTTCAGAAAATACAAAGGGGCTATTAAGATTTCACAAATCAAACCCTGAATTGCGTTTGGAAGACTATGTGTGAAGACATACAATGTGTCCTCAAGAATTGAGTGTGTGGACTCTGATGTGATTTTTTTTCCTGGCAAGTGTTGCCATATGATGGCAACACTTATTATATTGTTCTACAAGAGCTGCTATTTAGCAGGCAACCCTCGGTGGGTAAGGCTGTAGCTCAGTGGTAGAACATCTGCTTTCTTTGTCTGAATTATTTAGTCTTTAATATTCCAGTTTAAAAATGCAGATAGTATGTGATGTGAAGGACTCATAGAAACATAGAAAAGACTCAGCTGTATTTATCTTGGAATGTAACTATCAGAGTATGTAATGCTCAATAGGATTGGCTTAATTTCACCTAGTTTTATGGTTTAAGTGAGATGAATTGTCAGGATACTAGGAATTAGCATTTGCAGGAAAGAAATGGCAAATTGATGAAACGTTTCCCTGAGAGTGGAGTCAATGACTGTGGCAGAATGAAGAATTGGAGTGCAAAGTCAACTCTTTGCAATTCCTCTCTAGACAAGGAGAGGGCTGGGATTGCCCATGAACTCTCCAGACAGCTATTCTTTACA
Organism: Oxyrhabdium leporinum; assembly: GCA_032468155.1. Classification (NCBI taxonomy): domain Eukaryota; kingdom Metazoa; phylum Chordata; class Lepidosauria; order Squamata; family Cyclocoridae; genus Oxyrhabdium; species Oxyrhabdium leporinum. The sequence goes on along the minus strand of JANHFL010002064.1, from coordinate 32,455 downwards.
AGAAAACTTGTGGTAGTCTGGCAGGTTCGCTGGCAGGTTTAAAGCACTGTGGGAAAATGCTGTTGTTTTGAAGTGTGAGTGTGTGAGAGAGAGGGAGGGAGAAGGAAAAGGAGAAGGAGAAGATGGGATTTTGAAGATTGGACATTAGAGGAACCAGAAGGAAAATTAAAAATTAAAATCAAAGGGAAAAAGCGTGTGAGTTTGACTTACTAATATAGAATGGAACAAAATTAGAGGATATTTGTGAACAATGTTTTTAGAGGGTTTTTTTAATCCTGCCTTTTTTATAAATAACTCAAGGCAGTGCTTAATATTCCATCCTCTTGTTATTTTCATAACAACAACAACCTTGTGAGGTACATTGGCCTGAGAGACAGCGACTAGCTCAAAGCCACCCAGCAGATTTTTATGCTTAAGGCTGAAGTGGAACTCTCACTTACTGTGAATTTTAAAAATGTCTGTCATTGTAGACAGATTTTGTTTGGAAACTGATATGGAAAAGGAACAATCTTTTCCAGATAGGATTGAATCTGATTTGACAGTGGATTTAAAAATGATGGGTTATGGGTATGATATGGAAGGAGATGCTACAATGATATATAGATGAAACCAGTTGATGTTTTACCAAATCAAGAGTGTCCTGGATTATCTTCTTATGTTGGATGTACAAAAAAGACTTGTTAAAGTTTGTGAAGAATGGTATTAGAAAGGATAAAGACAAAATGAGAAAATCAAGTTCCAGAGTTCCAGGACTTCATTTGAGGGGATTCAGGACCATGATTGTTAAAAGTAAAGAGAAGAAATTTTAAAAGATTTAAAAGTAAAAAAAAAAGAAATAGAAAGTCGGTTTATTTGATTAAGGTTAAAGTATATATGTTATTTGTAGTAAACCTCAATGGACTTTTACTGACCAGGTCTGAATGATGAGACTTTAAAGATGTGTATATAAATAAGAGATGAGATCATTGGTTCTATTTTAAGGGAAGATGATATGTTACCAAAATTATTTATATTTGTTGCTATGGAGGGGGACATAATTTCTTCACACATACTTTTCTTTCTTTTTACCTTTTTTTGCACTTTATTTTTTACTTTATTTCTGGTTTGTATTAGTTTTTAATTAGCACAGATCATAATTAAGGTAGATAAGCTTATTTACCAATATCAAAGAGTTAAAAGTAGTTCTCGGCTTCGAACTGTTTGCTTAACAACTGGTCAAAATTACAACAAACCTCCCATACTTTGAATCTGGTCACATGATGCCTCAATCCTAGCACAAGTAACCCAGTCTCATTTTAGCCTAGATTAGCATGTTCTGCAGACCCAAGTTTTGAGCATTATAAATGCCATTGCCAGCACAGCAGTAGATATGGGGAGAAGGGCTGTCTTCCCCTGCTGAAAATTTCTGTATCTTTTATTGTTGTAAAAAACTGTCTTTGTTATCCACGCTGATACCAGATTCAACAAGCATCCCAGATTAGTTCGGTAGTGGAGAGAAAAACGGAATTACCAACTTTTGCCTCTTCTGGGCATCATAATTTCATGGGCCTCTGCAGAAAATGTTTCCTGGGATTAAGTCCATTGCTTTGAATCTTTTCTTGGTAGTCTGTTCAGATCAATAAGATGAAATAGTAGTGGGTATTAGAAATTAGATATTATACCTCTCTTTACAGTGTATCTATTTCCTACTGAAATATTGTTTTTAGCAGAGTACCCCAAAACATGCATGTTAAGAACACAGTGCTAAATATATGACGTTTGTGGTAAGCTATGTTAGATTTTTTTAAAATAAGGGTTTAGGAAGTGAAACTAGACTTTGATTTTAAGCATGGCTTAGTATTTCTTACTTTGAGGGACAATATATTGCTTTATGAAACAAGTCCAAATTATCTATACTGTATTAACATTGCAAGTTAAAGGACAGCAAAGTAAAGGTTGGGATTGGAGCACTGACCTACTTGTTTTCATGTATTTTTCTTTTTGATACATTTCTGCAGTTTAAAATTACCAAATGTACTGTTTGAAAGCCTGTAAAATGTGAGTAGATAAATAGGAACCATTTCAGTGGGAGGGTAACGGTGTTCTATGCACCTGTCATGCGGGCCGCATCCCCACAGAAATGTCTTCAGACAACGCTGGCTCCCTAAGCTAAGAAATGGAGAAGAGCATTGCCCCTAGAGCCAGAAACAACCGGACAGGGGAAGCCCTTACCTTTACTTCAAAATAATATTTTTGAAATATTCTTGAAGAAAAATATTACCTTGTTAGATTAAATAGAAGATTCTTCATGTATTGTTTGTTGCTCAAATAATAAAGAGTTGAATAACTGTTTGGGCTCCCCTGGGGATTTTCAGTATTTGCCTTAACCTGTTTTAATGCTCTTAGTTTTCTGCCTGTATTTTACTTTGGTAAAGAAGAAAATGTTAGAAAATAAGGACTGATAGACCATTATTACATATATACATATTCTGTAAACATTTATTCTGACTATGGCTAATTACGTTATATTTTGGTTTCCACAAACGTCTATTCCTGCTTCAACATATTTTTGTAAGGACATGAATGGAAATACCTACCGTGTTTCTCAGAAAATAAGACTGGGTCTTATTTTCTTTTGCCGCTCGAAAAAACAGCTAGCCTCTTTTTTCGAGGGATGCCCTAATTTTCCCCCCACCCCATGCCAAACCCCC
>JANHFL010002064.1:9408-24610 GCA_032468155.1 Oxyrhabdium leporinum | reverse complement strand
CTTTACAATCCCCAAGGCATGTCACAACTTTTGAGCACCCCTAATGTTTGGAAATTGAAAGTTGAAAAATTTGACACGCTTTACAAACCTGTCATCCATCTCTCTCTCCCTCCCTCCCCTCCTCTCTCTCAGTCATGGGATCACCTAACAACAGCATTATTAACTTAACAGCTGCATTGATGCTGTAGCTGTTATGTATGGTTGTAAAATGGGGCAAAACTCACTTAACAAATGTCTCACTTAACAACTGAAATTTTACACTCTATTGTGGTTGTAAGTTGAGGGCTACCTGCATTTCCATTATATTTATTTTCCAATCTTCTTTAAAGCCTGTTTTTCTCACTCACTCCATCCCGTCCTCCGTCTCTCCATTTTTAAAAAATAATTTGCTTTCTCCATCTTCTTTTGCTTCCTTAGATTTGTGCATGATTCTTACTTTCTTTCAGAAGAGTAATGCCCAAATCTATTGAAGAGTGGACAGCCTGAAAAACCAGAGATAAAAGAAAGAACTTGTTTCCCATGCTTTATAAATATAAAAAGTAAGCATCACAAGAGCAATCCTATACAGTAAAATTTGTACATGAAAAGAAACTAAAAAGTGACACCTGAATATGACCATAATAATATGAACTTCGAGGAAAGAATAATAATTCTGGAATTCTTTCCATTAGTATTTAAGCTTCAATATTCCGGAAATGGGAAATTCTCAAGTAGCAAGAGGTTGTCAATGTATGTGTATCACTCAGACACTGGTGTTTATAATCATCCCTACTTAATCGTCTGCATGTATATTCTTAGCTACATATGCTACAAATACTTATGGGTATGTTATGTTGAACTTGATGCAATGCATTTAGTACAGACAATATGTTTACTTTTCTGTAAATGTAATCAAGCAACTATGTTCATCATTTGATCAGTAGATTATTTATCTAAAAATTTAATTGGAATGTATGAAGTAAAGACTTGCATATAATTTGTGAATCTATAGGTTCACTTGGATTATTACTCTGTAATGTGTAACATGACATACTAAAGATTGTATTTTCCAAACAAAATTCAGTATTTTAGCATCTTGTTGCATATTGCAATGTAATGTACAATGTAAAAGTGAAAGCATTGCAAATTTACTTTATTGGTTTTGAGGGAGACTACTAAAAAGTCTTTGTAATAAATCCAGTTTTAGTGCATTTGACCACTGAAGTTCAGTGGCATTAGTTCTATACTGATCTCACCTAGCTGCATGACTGACTGACTCTCTTGCAAGGTGATTGTGTTTCTCCTTAAATGTGTATCTGTAAAAAGGAACTTTGACACAGGTTTTGGTGTTTTCTGCTCCTCAGCTAACTGCTCTGTTGTTATATCTGGACTGTGGAGGAAGCCATGGAAATACATTCATTTCACTTAACAGCTGCAGTGATGAGGGGTGTTAAGCAGCAGAAATGGAAGCACTGAAAGAAATATGTATTTTAAATTAAATAATCCAAAAATATCTCAAAAGAACCTGGAGTCATAAGACAAATAGTAAGAACAATAACGTCCACAAAAATGTCCACATTTACCTGAAGAAGTATTTATGTATTATTTGTGTAGGAAAATTTTGATTGGGGTATTTATTACAGAACCTTTGCCAGTCATAAAGAATATTGGGGCTATCTTTTTTCTTTTAGTATTGTATTATAAATGAATTGAAATAGAGCATTTCAGAAATTAGGCTGTTAATAAGAAATAGCAGTACTGTACAAATGGAAGAAAGGTACGCCAGATAGTTTCACAGGTGCAATGATTCCCAAACTGCTAAAATCAGCAGCTATCTTAGTCCTGCAATTAAATGACTTGCTTGCCCTTTGTTTCTTAGATTGTTGTTGTTTGGATTTATGTGGACTTATCTTATCCTAGTTTTTTTCTTCCTATCTTGGGACAGCTAGAAAGAGGCATCCTGCTACTCACAACTTCTTTTGACTTTTAAGGTGTTTTTTTTTTCCATTTTTTAAAGAAAAAATATAACATTTCTTTCCTCCATGCAACTGCTGAATGGCATTATTTGGCCCTTTACTTCTGTTAATTTTGCTCAAATACATCCACAGAGGACTATAGAAGAAGTAAGTTTGTGGGTAATGACTGCCAGAAAATATTGCAACACAGCAAGATCTTTGTGGTCCTTGAACATCAATTAGGTAATTGAGGCTACTGGGTTAAAAAAAACAACAACACTATCTGTAAACTAGCATAAATTCTGGTTTGCATCATCCAGTAATCTTGACTGCAAAAGAAAGATTCACATAGCACAATCCAGAAGTTTGTTTAGGAGTGCGAGATTCTTTAGGAGCATTTTTTTTGTTTTGTTTTTTGACAATATGGTATACATTTTTTAACGTTCTCCTTAGAAATTTTGTAAATGTAATTCACAAGCAAATGCTTTGCATCTCTGATTACTTGATATTTTGATAGAGTATTTAAAAATAACTTGTTTTCTTTATGTGATTGTTACATTCTATATTCCCTCATGAAAGCTTATGGATATGTATGCAAGCATAATTATAAATACTAAAAGTATAAATACTTTTTTACTATTTGCAAAGATGGTCTCCACTAGAGGGCATCGTGCCCTCCGATATTTCCCATGAAGCTTTGAGAACTTTTTTATAGCGCTTTTTATATATTATATAGCACTGCTTCCCGAATTACATTAATATCCAGTATAATGCCAAATCATATGAACCTCACCCCAGGCAAGCGTGTGAATCAATCATAATTCAGATGCTGTGAAACGTGCTTCTAAATGGCAGCAGTGAAAGGAACAAAAGTGGCCTTAATAGTCTAAAAATATAAACCATAACTTTTGAAGGATAGTATTGCCATTCTCATTATCTTAGATTTAATGGGCTTTTTGCAAAAATGTGAAATCCTGTCTAGCCATCTCACAAACCCAAACAGAAATTTAATTAACACATTTCAAGTACTACTTTGTAGCAGAGATGGAAATAATACATTGGCCTAGCTTTCTTTTTTTCAGAATCTTTCCATTCATTCAAGTTCAGATTAATCAATTTATGGCTTGGCTTGCGGGAAATGTCACTTGTGAAGAGATTATCAGAACTAGATGAAAGGATTTGAGTATTACATCTTAAACAATACTTACGTTTGAAAGGAAGATTGGGCTTGAGCCTGTTATGACTGATTTTAGCCGGTTTGAGCAAATATGTAAATTGTGGGAATGCAGTTACTTTCTCTAAACATTAAAAATGTTTAGTCCCTGAATATTGACAGTAAACAATGTTCACCCCAGGAAAAAGGAGAGATGGAACAGATGGTGTCGGGCTGTCAAGCAACCTGCTGCTGAAACATAAACAGATAGTGATGACATATGGATATAGGGGATAAACTCCCAAACATGCTATAATGCTTAATTTTGAATGAAGCATATTCAGATCTCAATAGAAATATGAAGAGTCTCCCTGGCTCTTGTACTCTGATAAAATAAGGAATCTCAGTGGATATTGCCAGGGTGATCAGTTGAGATGAAAAGTATTTCTTTTTCTTTAGCAGTGGCAGAGGAAAAACTTCCAAAAAAGAAGGGAAGATGTTAATAGAGATTGGTGCATAGGACTACCCACTAATAAACCCCAATAGAAGTTACATTTAGTTTCTCAGATAGAACTATTTCATCCCTGCTTAAAGAATTAATGTTGGCACTGGAGTAATTCACTTTCATTTTCACATGATTATACCCTCAAACATAAATATTACTGCATTAATCTCACCCATTAAGTGAATTTAGCAAAAGTCTAGAAATAAAATACACCTGTATTATATTATAAGCAGGTAGTCCTTGCTTGCTCACTACTTTGTGCAGCAATCATTTGAAGTTACAGCAGTGGTAAAAAAAACAGCTTTGCAACCAATCCTTGCATTTACAGCCATTGCAGTGTCACATGCACACCGTTTGCATGCTTCACAATAGGCACACATTTACAACTGTCACACATCTTCAGTCATTGATTGCCATTCGCATACTTTGTAACTGACACACATTTTTGCTTGTGACAAGCCGAATTAATACTATACAATGTGGAAGGTAGAAATAAAATCATATGCGTGTCTCCTCTACCCACCCCCCACCCCAGATAAATGGAATGATTCTCATGATTCTCAGAGCTGTTGATTTTTGTGGGCAACTCAAAAATGAGTTCAGCTGATGTTTCACTGGTGAGATTGGATGTCAGATCTGTGTGCTATCTTATCTAACTGCTTCTGTTACTATATTTCTTTTGACAGGAAGTTGGGCAATTTTTTCATTTTTCCCTCATGAGGGTTTATTTGCTGATGCAACAGGTATTAATAATTGGAAAAGGCTATGTGGCCCAGTGAATTCAAAACAAGTTCATAGGATTGAGAATTTTGTATTGTACCCACTGAAGTCCAGTGGTGTCCCCATAGTACTGAATGTTTTTGTCATCAACTGGTACATAACATGTTTTGCATCTGATATACAAGGATTAACTTCATATATTCTTTATATAAAATATGTAATAGTTTCTTCCCAGATAATGAAATTATATAATATTTTGCCCACCAATTATGATTGTACCATTTTAGGTATTAAAAATGCATAATCACACATGCATTTGAGTATGGATATGTGTGATATATGTGATATATAAATAGATGAAATAAATAAACATATTTGTTAAATCTGTTTTTTTGACCTGGGAGTGAAAACACAAATGCAAATAAACTTCCAGAAAATAGTTATATTTTTGTATCTTTAGCAATGACACCAAAGTTCTACAAATTGTTAGGTCTTTGGTTACTCAACTCTAGAAAGTAGGCTGAACATGGGTAAATTAACGATTAACTGTGATTGAATTACCTAGTTACAGACAGCACAACCCATCTCCTATTTTTCTTAACAAGACTTCATTCACATTGCTCACCAAAGCTATAAAAATATGGGAATTGATTTTGTTTCTCCTCAGGCCTCATTCAAATCTTCATTTCTCTGAATGCCGAGATCAAAAACATTTGCCTGAATATGATGACAATTGAAAACATAGCACATTTACAGCAAACCCAGATAGTAGAATTCTGTTTTTGCAGGTATAATTGGGCCCTGGTATACCAGAGACTGGGGACTATGATTTCTAGGATGTCTATTTATTTGATGTTTCTGGATTAGTAGCAGCTGTTACTATAATCAGTATGAGAAAGAAGGCTGCTACTGATTTTAAAACAAAAACTAGAGGTCTGTTTACTTCATCTGTTTGTTTCCCTTCCTTTCCCCTCTCTACACATATCAACATATCACAAATGAAGACTACCAATGGGCTCCTGAATCTTTCTATCCAGTGTGAACAAAGCAGAGGCAAATGGGAATGAAGATCAAAAACTCATAAATAAAATTGAGATTACAGGCTTGATCATTGGGGAAAATGAAGTTAAGGAATTCTTAATCTCTCAAAAAACCCACTAACTCTTTTGAGCCCTGGTGGTGCTGTAATTAAAATGCAGTATTGTAGGCAAAACTCTGCCCACAGCTTGTGATTCGATCTTGATGGGCCTTGACTCAAGCCTTCCATCCTTTCGAAGGGTATGGTATGCACAGAAGCAACATGAGTAGATAATAGAAGATATTGTAGTATGTTGTTAAAAAAACTATATAATTTTATTATAACTACTCTTCAAATGTTAATCTGACTCAGATTTTGGGGAACTGCATTCCCCCCCCCCCGGGAATGATTCTGTATTACGTTTTTCAGGATTTTTCTCCACTTAATGGAACTCTGTTGTTTTGCTATCTGTTTATTTAAATTGCTTTTCATACATCCCAAAATAAAGCTCACAAAGTCTGTTACTCAACCCATAGTGCATATCGATGGAAAGAAAGGATTGTAATGCTGCCAAATTGGAAGCCGAGGTCATTGGGGCAAAGATTTAATCACACGGAAAGCGTTATGAGGCCCCAGTGTGGAGAAAGGAGAAGGCGGTTGACACAAGGGCTAAGGAATGTGAATATTAAACTGTGACATTTGTAAAGTTCTGTGTTTGCAGTCACTGAAGGTGGTGTCTTAGCTTCTATATAGTGTTCTCATCTTTGATTTGATAGTGAACTCGGTTGTCTCAACAAGGAACAAAAGACATAAAACTGTGGAAAAAGACTTGGAGGGCTCTGTAAGGGACATTTTTTCATTGACATTTCACTCTATATCCTTGTATGATCCTAAGGGATAATGTGTTTCTCCCATTGCCATTTTATGATTTGTATTATATGGCAAACATTTTGCCAAAAAGCCATTGAGGCTTTTAGCAACAATAGAGATGCCAGTCCTTATGGCCCTATCCAGATGTTAAGCCACTGTCCTAACCTATAAAATCTTCCCCACAGGTTCCATTGTATATAGTACAAGTTTTTCATTTCTTGGCCTGATGTTCATTTCTTCGCTTATTGTATATATTGTCAAAACTTTCTGGATCTTTGTCATGAGCCACTTTAGTTTATGACACACTGCTAGTAATAATGAAAAAGACAAGCTCTTATGTAATCAAGATGTTTCTGAAAATATTAATGCTTGTCTTTTTTTTTTTTTTTTTTACAGTTGCCTGTCCTGTGTGAATGGATCCTTCCCTTGCCACTGGTGTAAATATCGTCACATTTGTACTCACAATGCAGCAGACTGTTCCTTCCTTGAAGGCCGTGTAAACATGTCTGAGGTATATACCCAAGTCTGCCTTTTTTGCTCCGTGTTACAGTTCATCTGTTTTCTCCTCCTGTCTCTTTTTTTTTTTTTTAATTTCTTAGATGATACAGCCCAAAGCCCCATTTCATTTAAAGAAGGATCAAATCCAGGGTTCAAAAACAATAGTAATCATTTGATTCAGTATTGGGTAATCCATATATACTTAGGCATCAGAATAAGAAAAGACTGAGGAGAAAGAATGAGAAAAGAGAATCTAAAAGTCAGGCCATGCAAGGAAAAGTTGAAGGCATTGCAGTATGTTGATGTGCAGTAGATATTTAGACAAAGATGTGAAAGTACATCTATTGTGTTGTACAACATGGGTAGAATGTCAGCAAACATGGAGGGATGCATGGTATTGGGCACCTCTAGGTTTTTCCTTGTTGCACCCCTGTTATGCAAGCTGCACAGACTTCTAATTTTGTTTCAGGTGAAATTCAAGGTTCAGGTCATTATTTTTAAAGTTCTACACAGCATAGGACCAGGGCCAGGACCAGGCTATTTGCAGGACTGCCTTTTTTTTTTGGGGGGGGGGGGACGACACATACCTGTCCATCCTATTAGATGCTCGGGGTCCCTCTGAAACATTCATGCAATGGAAGCTTAGAAGTAGACTTTATCTGTGGCTGCCCCCCCTTTATAGAATATATTTCCCTCAGCAATGCAGAAGGCCCCTACTCTTTTAGTGTTCTTGAAGGCCATTAAAACCTTGCCGTTTATTCAGATAATGAGGTAGAGTGTTAAAGCCTGTAAAGGATTGTTGGGGCACCCTGGACAATTGATTGAGCCCCTGGGTTTGGGGAGTTTTTTTTTTAATGGTTTTTATAGTTTTATTGTTGTCAGCTGAGTTGTTTTAAGGTGTGTGACCATAAACATACAAATCTTTTAAAAAAATATAAAATTAAAATATAAAATAGTATAGAAAGGGAACTATTTTGTTTGTTTTTTACTATTTCTTCATAAATGTTTGCACACATCTTCACTGTGCATTTTATATGTAAAAAACGTATATTGTTGTCATGACATTTAGTGTGAAGTCAGTGTTATGGGGAAAGGCGTTCCAAAGCTTCCCGAAAGTTGATCCAGAGATTTAAGTAGACATGACACTTGCTTAGATAAACACTGGTCTTGTTTATCATGCGTAGGGTGGGATGCTCTGTTTAACAAAGAATCGGAGTCTTTCAAGAACTAGAGGATTTAACTCCTTTATCCTTTTGTAGTTTCCTCTTAGAGTCCCTGTGCAAACCATTAAGAAAGAAGCCCACAGGCCAGCAAGTCAATTTCAGAGAGGTCACGGTTATGTTCGCTAGGACCCTTTCTTCCTTTTTCTTCTCTCATCTTTATCAGACTGTCATTTTAGCCTTCGGGCAGTTTATAAGCTCTTTTTCTTGCTCCATTATCTGAGAGGAGTCTTCCAACCAAAATAAGCTGTAATGGTGGACAGGGTTTTTTTCTCTTTTTCTTTTTCCAAATTATAAACCGGCTTTCAGGAAAACTATATGTATGTTTACATCTAAAGTCTTAAGGAAAATTGTAACCTATAGCTTAAGTAAAACATCTGCTTAAAAAAAAAGGCCCTGTATTTTTATATCTATTCCACCTTAGTTATTAACCTGAGTGATTAAAGTATTCGAACTGTCAAGGAGAATCAATAATTGTAAGTGACAGGGCACATGCCCTGCATAAATGAGTCAGCTTAAAGCAAATTCTATCTTCAAACCACAATTTGAATAATTTTGAGCTTTTATCATTTGGCTTATTCACCTAAGGGATGAGCAGAGTTTGGCTTTTGATCTGCAAGGGGACAAAAATGCTGAAATTTAATGATACATTGGATAATAAACTTGGATAGCAGAAGTATCTGGGTGGCTCTGTATCATCCTGGGTTTCTTCTATAAAAGCTAGTGACTTTTATATTTCTTGCCAAGTGTTAATTCTTGCTATTCCATAGCAGCTAGTTTCTGTCTTGTGCTTATTTATTTTATTTAGGCATCAAATTTATAGGGCTGCCCATCTCATGAAAAGCGAGATTTTATCCATATGATTTGGATAAGTAGCAAAGTCTGCAAATTTACCTGAGTTTATCAGTTCTGTATATTGAAACATTTCATGTTACTTTGTTTTGAGAAAATAGTCCTGTTTAAGAATAAGACAAATTATATTCATTGGTAAAGCAAGGTGGAGCCTACAGAAACTCAAACAGCTGCTGACAAATATTCCTGATGAAATACCAGTCTGAAAAGTCAAATTCAATGCAATTCTATGGATATGGTATATTTACCGGTCTTTAAAACGAAGGGTAAATTTAAAATATGGAACTATATAACACAATAGAGTTGGAAGGGACCTTGGAGGTCTTTTAGTCCAACCCCCTACTCAAAGTCTAGAACATTTCAGACAAATGGCTGTCTAGTCTCTTCTTAAAAATCTCCAGTTTTGGACCACCCACCCACAACTTCTAAAGGCAAGCTGTTCTACTTGTTTATGTTCTCATGTTCTTATGTCAGGAAATTTCTCCTTAGTTCTAGGTTGGTTCTCTCCTTGATTAGTTTCCATCCATGGCTTCTTGTCCTGCCTTCAGGTGCTTTGGAGAATAGCTTGACTCCCTTTTCTTTGATTCTTCTTTTCATTAAACTAGATATAGCCAATTTCTGCGACCGCTCTTCATATGTTTTAGCTTCCAGTCCCCTAATCATCTTTGTGCTCTTCTCTGCACTTTTTCTAGAGTCTCAACATCTCTTTTATATTGTGGCAACCAAAACTGGGTTGCAGTATTCCAAGTGTGGCCTTACAAAGGTATTATAACATTGCACTAACGCTTCATGTGATCTTGAGTCTCTCTCTGCGTTAATGCAGCCTAGGACGGTGTTTGCTTTTTTGGCAGCTGCACCACACTGCTGGCTCATATTTAAGTGACAGTCTGTAATGTCAAGGCTTGAAATGTTCTGCCTGATGACAGTTCAATAATGTTCAGCATTATTTCATTTACAACAGGCAGGTACAATTCATACCAAAGAAAAGGCCACACTGATATAATAAAAATAATAGTGGGCTACCTAGGAGTAGCTGGTGTGCTGATGTGTGTTCAGTGACTAACTGTGCAGCAGCAGCAACATCACTGAGGATTGGAGGCATCAAAGGCCCTCAGCAGCATGTCTTCCAGTGGGAAAGTGGTTAAGAAAAACTAGTGGTGATGATGGAGACTTCCCGATGATGATAACTTTTAGCGATGGGATTTGTTAAGTTTTCAAAAAAATGCTGCACAAGGCTGCTCGATGGTTGCATGTGGCTTTGGGTTATATGATGTACAGGCCTACTCTAGATTTTTAATGTTAGAATGTACATAATCTTCAAACAGATGTAATCATTTATAACATGCAACAAAAACTAGAAGGTGCAATTATGAATCACCAAAGACTTAATGTCAGTAATCTCCAGCTCTGATGGAAAGGTCTCTGAGGCTGCCTTCATTGGTAGTTCCGTAAACAACTGTGTGGTATCTCATAGAAACAAGATGAATTGGACTGTTTGGGGCCATTATTGTAGTTTTATGTCTTTCAATTTGTCACCTTGCTTTATGAGCTGGACAGTGTGTGCGATATTCAGATAGTTATCTGCCTATTTATGAAAAAAAATCACCATAAGAACCTGGAACAAATTAAAAACACATCCTTGTAGCTATTTATGTGCTGATTAATAGCTATGTATATTGTAAGCAATATTTGGAACATACTGAAATGCCAGTTTAACTTGTGAAAATTGTTTTGTTTTGCAGTCAGGTTTATTTGACCATAAAATTCTCCTATGTCTCCTCAAAGTACAAACTATATTCTATAAACTGTATTATGTATAAACAATAAACACTGGTGTCATGTGTTAAAGGGCATTTTTATATTCAGTCCTATCAACAGGATGTAAAAGAATTATGGTGGTGGCGTAGTGGTTAAAATGCAGTACCTATGGCTAATTCTGCTGCCTGTCTGCAATTTGACAGTTCAGATCTCACCAGGTTCAAGGTTGACTCAGCCTTCCATCCTTCTGAGGTCGGTAAAATGAGGACCCAGATTGTTGGGGGCAATGTGCTGACTCTGTAAAACCGCTTAGAGAGGGCTGTAAAGCACTGTGAAGCGGTATATAAGTCTAGATGTCATCGTTCTGAGTAATGAACTCAGGGAAGTCAGGACTCTGACACTTTGTTCAGATTCAAGAGATCCTTTATTGAGCACATCATATCAGCACTTAAAAAGCTGAAGCTAGCTCTAAATTATTCCTGTGCTTAGGGTAGTTAAAAGAATAAGACCTTCTCACCTCCCTTTGTCTTTCAGGTCACATGGGCCAATCAATCCAGATGTAGGTTCCCACTCAACTTCGACAACCTGTCGAAATGGCCTTGGTTCACACACTGGCTGGTAGATGTTATGACTAGATGGCTGAGGCACAACATGCTTGAGTCGTTCCCCCCCCCCCGCTCTCCCCTCACTCCCTTGAATGGCAACCAAGAAACGAAGTAGGAGTAAGCATGCTTCAGCTACAGTCGTTTTGCAGGTTGACACTAAGTGCTATTTCTGAGAATCATGGACCAGTAGGACTCTAGCTTTATTTATATAAAACAGGGCTGTCAAACTTGCGGCCTGCAGGCTGGATTTGTCACGTGCTGGCCACACTCACATCCAGTTTAGCAAAGGGGGGGAAAGTTGCAATACGTCACGTGATGATGAGTTTGACACCCCTGATATAAAAGCTTTTGCCACAGTATCATTCTGGTCTGTAAGGATCCAGGTTGTCTTCTGGGAAATGTAGGCTAGAAAATTAATATCAGTTGGAGCCCCTGACCTTGTGAGCAGTGTCCACCTATGTCACTTATGAGTAAATATCTTCTAAGAGCTTTTTTAAAATATTACAGATTAAACATTCTCTTTCGCGTACAATGCTTCCCTTTTGCTTTCTGACTTCCTTGCATTATGTGCAAGAAGCTTATTTGTAATGGTGGATGGGAAGAAGCATTAAAGGTTTTTATCGATGGTGCGACAGTCTGTTCAAACCTTGAAAGCATCTCTTTTCTCCTTCATAACTGGACATTGAAACTCCTTCATAACTGGACATGGAAAAGTGTCTCCAGACATAGCATGGTTAGGTTACCAACTAAACTCTTAATAGTTCTGCGTGCAACTGTTTGAAATGTGCATCTGTTTATTCTCTTCCCATGCCATCCAATTTTAAACTTAATGTGAGCCTTACTCTATTTTCCATTCTGCATTTGCTTTGGCATGATAATGGCAAATTTCTTTTTCCCTGACCTCATTTGCTGTCCTATGACTTTGAGGGAGTGGTAATGGTTCTTAGGACAAAACTTGGAGTTGGATTTAGCTCCTACCATTTGCCTGTTGTGGTTTATTTCATTTCACGGATTACCCTCCACATTTTGTGCTGCAATCTGCAGTGGGATAGCCAGTTTGACAGCTCCTGTGTTGTACCAGACGAATCTCGTTCTAATCTTTGGTTGTGAGTGCTGGCATAGTGGAGTTGCCCTCAGCTATATTTTTCACTTCTCTCTCTCTCCTTGTATCATTTCCCACTATGACTTCTGCCTGGCAGCCATTCTGGACTGATGAGTGTCGGCTCCACATTAAAGAACTCAAGCTTCTGGCAATAAGCAATTAATTCTCCCCACCCCACCCCTCCTTCCCCTTCTCCCAGTCTCACCCTTTATCATTTCTGGGAGCACCAGCCTCCAAGGAGGAACCACAACAGATTGGCAGTCATTCATCCAGCACCCAGCCACCAGCAATGTGATTGCTTTTGCAAGGGCTGGTTATGTGAAAGGGAGAGAGGGATTTATTTTAT
Source organism: Oxyrhabdium leporinum (assembly GCA_032468155.1). Classification (NCBI taxonomy): domain Eukaryota; kingdom Metazoa; phylum Chordata; class Lepidosauria; order Squamata; family Cyclocoridae; genus Oxyrhabdium; species Oxyrhabdium leporinum. Next base: position 12,029 of record JANHFL010002064.1, on the reverse strand, counting down.
TTATTATGTGTCAAATTCTGTCAACAATTGCTAAAGGCAAAAGCTGCTGCTGGAGTTGGTGAGCCTGTTCTCCCAGAAGAATATGGATGATCAAGATGAAAAGACCATTGTCTTATATATATAGAAATTGAAGAGAAGCTACATCTGCCCCCCCCCCTCCACCAGCCTCTGTAAAAGCAGATGCTTTCTGAGGTATAAACTGGTAGGGGGGAGAGAGAGGGGGGGAGGGAGGGAGGGAGCCACACTGACTAAATTTATGCTTTGCTCTAAGCTATGTTTTATGCAATCGTTAAAACAATGTGGTTCACACAAAACAAAAGGCCATAAACTAGCAGGCACAAATTGTGGTCCCTGTAGTCTTGAGCAAGTGCCTTCTCTAAATAAATAAATGAAAAATGCTCAAATTTCTATAAGCTCTCTCTTTATCTCTTTTGTCACTATTGTTTCTTTATCACTCTTACAGTTAAGTGACATTGCCACTATGTAGGACAGAGAGGTAGAAGACTAGCAGAGCACATCCGTATACATCAGATAGCACTCAGACGGCAAGATGAAAAGTCATTAATTTCACAACACATGGTCAAACTCAAATATAGTTTCGACTGGGAAACTGAGTATTCCAGACCAAGCCAAATCCAAAACTGCTGGGGAACTCCTAGAAGCTTGGGGTTCAGACAAATCAACTATCAATAGACACATAGAGATAAGCCACATGTACCCAGCATTCAAAACAGATAATAAAAAACTAAGAAAGAAACAGAAATACCTTGCTACCGTAGTAGCCAACACCCAGATAAGCAAGGATTAACATCTGACAAATAGTTAAGCAGAAAACAAAACTCAAGTCAAGGAGAAAACCACAACTCCTCCCGCTCTGGCTGCTGTGTATAGACAGGGAGCAAACCCACGCTCAGTAACACTGATCAAGTTACCTAGTTGGTTAATGAAATATCTGCAAGCAAACAGCTAAGCTCAAGAGGGCGCCAAGGATTCCATGAGCAGCACTATTCTTCTTGGCAAGCACTTGGCAAGCACCTTGCTACACTCCCATGAACTTCATATTTACTGAGTACTTTTCTGATGGAATCACAAACATTGTAGTAAAGAAAAGAGTTCCTGCAGATTGCTGGATATTGCTTTGCGCTTGTAGCTTTTTCATTCAAGCCAAAAAGTTCTACATTGATTTACTCATGTTGTGAAGATGAGACTTTGACACTGAATATCCAGAATTCTGTTCTTTAAATGAGACAGGACCACCCACACTCACATCTGATTAGAATCCCATTAATTGAAACACCTGTCTCTAATTTCTCCTTCAAATCAACTGATAATCTTAGGGGTTGAATACTTTTTCATGTGGATGTAGAATCCACATGAACGTCTGTTAACATTCAGTAGCAAAGATATACAAAATTTAGAAAATCTGAAAGGGGACAAATGTATTTTCATGGAATTGTATGTAGTAATAAACGAATGGTACTTCCTTTGTAGTGCTGAAGGAGTGATCAGTGTATGGCCAAATGTGATAATCCTTACACCATCTTATCTCTGCTCACGCTTAATTAATAGCAGAAAAATACAATACCCTGATTTATATGCCTCTAATATGTTTACTAAGCAAGAATCAGCCACAGAAACTTCTTAAGGTGTGTGCTAAATATTATTTGCTGATTATGGAAGATGAAACTGTTGCTACAAACTGCAGCAATCTGTTCAAATATTGGCAATTCCACACTCAGCCAACAAAATCAGTTCTTGTTTTGAGTAAAGCTTCAGGAATGTCTAGTTCTGGAGAAAAGCAAGCCAGACAAAATGCCACTGGATTTGGGATCTAATCAGCTCATTGCTTAGGATGGAACAAGCAGTCACTAGTATTCACACCTGCATTCTGTTCTCTTATGACTTCCAAGTGGTCAAAGTAGCATTGAACGGACATAGGATATCACCACTTTCATTCTGGAATTTCTTAGAGTTGGGAGCAGTGGATGAGTTAAGACGTATCTGTCTCTTTGGATTGCTACCCTTTCTTTCATAAGTGTTGAACCATTCCTTAAAGCTCGTTTAGGCAAGCTCTGAGTCTGGTTGTATTGGAAGGATTCTGCATCTTGTACATTTCAGCCAAAAACAAACAAACAACCCAATGAAAAATTCCTCTGGCTCTGATTTTTAACCCATAGATCTTCTTTGTTTCTGATTCATTGTTTCTTGAATTCCTGTTAGGAATACCAAGTCAGGGAAGCACAATCTGTGCAGCGTTTTGGGGACAAGGTGCTATGTGCAAGTATAAAGTTATACAATAATAATGCATGTAAAATACCAGCTAGGTCTCTTTGCTTTTGAATTTCAGCACACTTCAGCCCATTGGAGTGTTCAAGAAAAGCTACATAGAAGAAGGATTGTCCTGTTTTTGTAGGCACCACACAAGACTTTATTCATTGCATAGTTCAATTGGCCTATGAACAGGTGCGTTTCTGTGCCTTTGTGAATAGGATATTAGAGCCTTCTCTGTGGGTGCCCCGACTCTATGGAACGAGCTTCCCCCAACTCTACGCAGGCTCCCGGATTTAAAGAGCTTCCGCCGGGAGCTTAAGACTCTCCTCTTCCGGCAGGCCTTCTCAGAC
>JANHFL010002063.1:129684-142058 GCA_032468155.1 Oxyrhabdium leporinum | reverse complement strand
AGGGTGCGCGCGGAGGCTCAGGGAGAGAAAGGAAGGAGATTCCCTAGAGCCTCCGGAGCCCGGGGGGAGGCCATTTTTGCACTTCCTTCAGGAAAGCCTCTGGACCTCAGGGAGGGTGAAAATTGGGCCTCCCAGAAGTTCAGGGAGGCTGGAAATAGGTCGTTTCCAGCTTCCCTAGAGCATCTGGCCTGGGGGGGGGGAGGCCGTTTTCGCACTCCCAGAGGCTCCAGGAAAGCCTCTGGATGCCAGGGAAGGAAAAAATCAAGCCCCCCAGAAGTTCAGGGAGGTTGGAAATGGGTCATTTCCAGCTTCCCTAGAGCGTCCGGCCTGGGGGGAGGCCGTTTTCGCACTCCCAGAGGCTCCAGGAAAGCCTCTGGACCTTGGGGAAAGAGAAAATGCCACTCTCACCATGGTGCAGGAGGTCGACTAGGCCATGCCCACCACGGCCACATCCACCCAGCAACCGGGCAGTGAACCCATTGCTGAGGTTTTTGAAGTCCACCCCTGGATTAATCCCTGCAGATTTCTTGGTGAGGTTTTTGAGAAGCGGTTTGCCATTACCTCCTTTCTATGACTGAGAAAAAATGATTGCCTCAAAGTCACATGGCTGACTTTGGGCCTAAGGCAGGATGAGAAATTACTGTCTCCTAATTTCTAGCCTAATGCCTTAACCACAACACCGACCTGTCTCTCAACAGCATTTCAGGAAGTTGATGGCTACTCCATTCTAAACTCTATTTCCACCTCCCTCCTGGTCAGCCAACCAGAGCAAAGCATATGTAGCTTGCCCTATGCTCATATGTGCATTAAAAAATATGGACCCTTCTATTTAATAGGTTGTAAGGTACATGCTTGACTGTCATGATATGACAGCATCATATCTATTCACCATACTGTAAGTGCTGATAAGAACATCTTGTGCAGATACTAAGCACTTAATTATGCAGACACAAAGCAAGAGAGGACATGGAGTGGTGCAGTGGCCTAGAGGTGGAGCTCTTGCCTCACAATCAGGAGGCTATGAGTTCGATCCTAGGTAGAGGCAGATGTTTCTCTCTCTGGGCCTGTTGAGATTATATCTGCTGAATATAACTCCACATTGGTGCAGGAAGGGCATCTGGCCAGTAAACACTCAGCTCCATTCAGTTGTCCTGACTCCACCCCACAAGGGATTATGGAGTCATTAAATGAAGATGATGATGAAAGCAAGAGAGGACATGAGAGAAGTACAAAATTTTCATCCATGGTGCGGAGAAAACAGAACTCCCTAAAACGTATTTCTCAAATACTACAATAACCTTTGGAGTTCATTTCCACAAGAATGTAGTGAGTGATTCATCAACAACTACTAGTTGTGAGCGCTAATGCTAGTGGGACAGTATATCTTTCAACAATAGTTTTTGAGGAGCATAAGCAGAAATTTTTCCTTAAATTCAAGCTCACTTAGTACCAGTGTGAACAGCATGTTAGAACAGGCAGATTTGCCTCACCGCGTTTCAGTTTGCCACCTCATTTGGAGATGTCAGAAACTGATTTTGAGAACTTCTTTTCTATACACAAAACCCAAGATTTACAACTAAAGCATGGCTCTTCCTTAACGTGTCAAATATATGCCACTCAGACTTACTACATTTCTTTGAAACTTTGACAGCTTGAATTTTAATTGTAATCTCTGTGTGACCTGTAAAATTACTTTTGACATTCAAGGGATAATTGGGAGTAACCTCTGATTCCATTTCCCTATTGCATACCACATTCTATCAATTTCTCTCTTCACATCCTTACATATTAAACAAAAATATGCAACCTGATGAAAGAACTCCTAAGGACACACAGCATCAGCACAACCTTATGTGAAAATACTTCAAGAACCTCAACCAAACATTTTCTACCTCTTTCCCATAATACCCAACCCAGGCTACCCAGGCTGTCCCATTGTCTCAAACACTGGAATTATCACAACTGAAATATCAAGTTTCATGGACTTTGTGTTTGGACCTTAGGCCAACAGCACTCACAACTACATAAGGCCTCACAGACTTCCTAAAAACAACTGAATCCTATAGGAAATCTCCCTAATAACATGATTTTAGCCATTATACACCAATATACATTATACACAAACCTAGACTACAAGCCATTAAGAACATCATCACTGATACCAAAACAGCATCCCTTGCCACCACACTGTAATTTATATTCATCCAAGCAACCTCAAGGATGAAACAAGGAGTATAAATCCTTCCATTGCCCACCATCCAGTCAGAGCTGAAGAAGCTTCTTGGATGAGAAGCAAAACATCTTCAAAGAAAAAACAGAAAGTCCAGTTGCCTCTTGAAAAAAAGCACCTTTGGGATAGTCCAGTTCTCATTGTTAACACTTAGCATCAACCACAACCTGGAGATGTTGGCGACCACCTAACATTTCCTGAAGGCTCCTCCTGAGGCATAAACATCAAAACCAGAGAAGGGGAGAAAAAGGCTCAAATCAAACATGTACCTGGTTCAATATTGTGGATATGAAAATTCTGCTTAATGTTTAGAATATTGGACATTGAAGCTCTACAAGCTATTGAGAAGCTATCCTCATTCTATCATGCTGCAAACAAAAAATATGTTAATGAATGTTTTTCCCTGCCAAATGTGCCCAGGCCATATATTTTTTTCTCTGAAAGAATGAAGCTTGGGTAGCCCCTACCTTGTAGAAACAAGAGGAAAATCTGTATTATTTTCTCCCATGAAACTGAGACTTCCAGTACTTAAATAGATGTACTTTGAAAAGTGTCCACGAAAGAGACCTAAAACAAGATGGATAGCTTGTATTGCAGGCCCAATTGGCAAAAGAAAGCTCAGGACCGTATAGGTTGGAAGCATGTGGAAGAGGCCTTCATCCCACAGTGGACAGACAATGACTAGAATGATGATGATGATCATAAGGATGGATCTGATTGCTTAAAGTCATAGTATTACTTACAGTCACTGTTGCCTTAGTAACATAATTCCTTCACACTGATAGCCAACGGTACCCATGCCTTTCAATTAATAGCAATTCCTTATTTTGGCATCTGTGTTAAAATGCAAAATGGTTCACTGAACAGTAATGGCGGGTGGGTGGGTGGGTGGGTGAGTTTCTGTCATTCAAAAGAAGAACTGTAAAGAATAAGAATAAGAATTCTTTTCTTCTTCTTCTTCTTCTCTTACTTGAGTCTTTAAGAGGACTATAAATAGGATTTATATCGGCCCCAGAAGCAAATAAGGACAGAGTAAAAGAAAAAGTGAGGAGATCCAGTTATCTGGATTTGGTCATAGAGCTGAAGGAGTGATTAAAGCCACAAAGACCTATCCCTGTTCAGTGTAAGAATCCAGATTAAGTATTTTCAACAGACAGTTGTCTATTCTTTGCTTGAACAAATCCATGGTTCCCTGCTTTTTATGTTAGAGCTTTTGCCCCATTAATGTTCAAATTTATTTTGACTCTCTGTAAATTAAATCTATTACCTGACAGAACAAAAGAGAACAAGTCCTGATTTTTTTCCCTATGCCATCCTTTAAGTATCTTATCCTCCTTCAGTGGCCCTTTCTCCACGTTCAATCGGAACTGGCTTCTTGTTTCCTGGCTGTTCTTATTGCACTTTTCTGAATTCATTCCACATTGTTAAAATACGGGTCCAGAACTGGACAGACTCCTTTAGGTATAAGTGGACCGAAGGCACAATAAATTGAGATGTTTAGTAGGCATCCAAACTTTCACCATTCTTATTAACATTTTTCATTAGCTACTTGTGTAACATAGTTTTTCTTTTTGGCCTACCCTTCTTTCTCCTTGGGGATTTTGGCTCGCAATTTCCAGTTCTGGCTATTACTGTATTACTGTAATTCACTTGACTTCTAATAAAACTATACCTTTTGCAACAAATGGAGCCATTTCTGCTTAGGAGTTCAAGCCAAGGCAGGTCTGACACCTCCATTCTTACCTGCCCAAATGTTGAACTGTCTAAAGATGTATTAAATTGATTAAACTGATTGATTAAGCAATTGCAGAATCTCTGAAACATGTTGTGATTCCATACAGTATTTTTTACGATGCAATTTGTGTGACAAATGTTGTTGAGAATATCATCCTACTGTGCTTCATTGAATTTTGTTAATGGCTTGGGCTTGTAATTATTTCATAGCCTGCAATTTGCCTTTCTCAGCCGTCATTCAGTCAGCTTATTAGGATATGGTTTATACTAGAGACTTCATTAGAAGTGTTAATCATAGTGTCAAGACTGAAAATTAAAACATGCTCATCAGGATACAAATAATGGAATTTCCATTTTCTTTATGCATTGAGATGCAAATTAACATGACGCTCAATTTCATTGCTGAAATCCTCAGTCAGGTGAATAAACACACATGCACACCACTTCTGTCTTGCATTAATGGGGAGAAGCTCCTGAAAGACCAATGAAAAAGGTTGGAAATATGAACTAGGATATTGAATTTAGTAGCTGGAACAGTAAAGTGTACAATGAGCCAGAACACACAGTTGCAGTTGATTAGTTAGAGAGAGCAGACTCATGTAAGAGGCAATCTATGCTATGTTAGTATTTCCCTTCCCTATTCCTCTGTGTGTTCTGTATACTGTATACTGATTAATTTTACCTCACGATATTCCTGACTACCTTGTGCTCTTTCTTTCTGAATGATGACAAAGACTGCTGTAAGTTTGAATGTGTTATATATATATATATATATGTCCAGGGGTGAATCTTTAGCTCTTAGCTCTGGCTGGGCCTGCCCACCCACCATTGCCCTAACCTGTCACTAAATAACTCATTTTTCTGCCACCCACGCTGCCCAGGTAAGCTCTGCGCTGCCCCTTCTTTACCCACTGGAGCTGCTTTAATCATCAGCTGCCTCCCTGTAGCTTCGCACAAGCTCCAAAATGGCGCGTGCGAGCGAAGCGATCGCGCATGCGAATGCGCACGCGTGACCAGTGAACCTTTTGCCAAAGCAAGAGCAGCCCACCTCTGTATATGTCTACAAATTTCTGTTAGTGTCTCTGACTTCATCGGAACAGCTGCTGTGCCATCCCTTGACATGAACCTCAGAAAGTCTCTGGAATTTACCCCGAAAAGGTCATCTTACCTCATTTCTTCAGTGTTTGAATAATATGAAATAAAATATGGAATCTTGACATCTCAGGCAATCTTAAGAAATCTCAGAAGATTTTGGTGAGGCACAGAGAACCATAAAAAAATGGTTAACTCCTGGGCTAACCAAAATTGAACTAAACCAACTTGTACTATATTGGATGACTTAGGCAAACCTATATCAGATATCAAGTGTTTAGGAACTTGGACAATCTTCTGGCTTAATAATAGAGTTTGTGAGAAGAAATTGTGGATCCCGGTAGACCACAGATTAAGCGTGAACAAGCAGAGTGCTGCAAATGTCAAAAAAGTTAATGCAATCTTGGGATCAATAACGTCAAGAACATGCGAAATCATAGATAGTCAGGTTAGTCAGACTTCACCTGGAATACTGTTCCACTTTTAGTCATCACAATACAGAAAAGTTGCTGGGGAACTGGGAAATATGCAGAAAAAAGCAACATAGATGGTGAGGGGCTAGGAGGTTAAATTCTAAGAAGAAGACTTAAAGAAATTAGGTGATGAGTGACGATGTTCGTCCTTTGTGTTCGAAGAGGACCTTGACATCTAACAGGTTGATTGCTGTCCACGGTATGTCCGCAGGTGAGCGGTAAGGCCTTTACGGGCACAGAATGTTCTGCCATATGTCGGGCAGACCTGTGTGGGCACCATTGTTGCCGCAATTGCAGCTCTGGCTTTGCGGAGTGCTTGCTTCTTTCCTGCTGTGGTAATTCTTTTGTCTTCAAATGTCTGGCAGCCTTGGTGGATCAACGTGCGCCATGTCGATCGATCTTGTACCAGGGTTTTCCAGGAGGGGGTGTCAATGTCCAGGGACTTGAAGGAGGCTTCCAACATGTCTTTGTATCGCTTCCTTTGTCCCCCTTGTGATCGCTTTCCTTGAGACAGCTCACCATAGAGAAGCTGTTTAGGGATGCAATGTTCTGGCCTCCTTGCAATGTGCCCTGCCCAGCATGTCTGGGCTTTCATCAGCAGGGTGTGAGCTGATGGCAGGCATGCTCTGGAGAGGACTTCCGTGTCTGGCACCTTGTCCTGCCACCGGATCCTCAGAAGTCTGCGGAAGCAGGTTGTGTGGAAGTGGTTCAGTTGCCTAGCGTGCCTCCTGTATACAGTCCAAGTCTCACTGGCATACATCAGGGTAGTTAGCACTACTGCTCGGTAGACTTTGAGCTTTGTAGCAAGGCTTATTCCATTATTTAATTATTAGGTATAATTATTAAAACAATTATTTAATTATTAGGTAATTCTATGAAGAACAACTAAAAAGATTGGGCATGTTTAGCCTAAAAGAATGGAAGACTAAAGGGAGACATGAGAGCAGCCTTCATACATTTTGAAGAGCTGTTACAGGGAAGAGAGTGTGGATTTATTCTCCATGGCTATGAAGGGGAGCCAATGGGTGGAAGACTCATGGAGAGAGGTCCAAACTCAAATAAGGAGGAACTTTCTGACTATGAGAGTTATTGAGCAATGAAACAGCTTGCCTCCTGAAATCACGGGCAATAGGTTACTGGAGGTTTTCAGGTTGAACAGCCATTTGTCTGTGATGGTCTGAGAACTTCTGCCTTGGACAGCAGGTTGGACTAGAACAGGGACTCCGCAGCCTCTGGGCCAGGGCCCACTAGTGGGCCCTGAGCTGTTTGCAACAGGGCCATGGAAACAGCGGGTGAGTGTGTGATCTGCAAACACATCCCCAGTTGTGTGAGCAGTGGGTGAGCGCGTGCATGCACGCTCCATTTGTGCGAGTGGCGGGTAGGCGTGCATGCTGCTCACTCAAATGGAGGTGCACGTGAGAGCTTGCCAACTGCTCGCCCAGAGCCATCTCTCCTCCTCCCCCCAACCGATCCACAAAGTCAGAAAGGTTGGGGAACTCTGGACTAGAAGACCTCCAACCTCCCTTCCAACCCTTGTCTTCTACCATTCTATGGCAAATATGAACTAGGATTCACTTATGATTCACTTAACAACTGCAGTGATTCACTTAATGACTGTGGCCAAAAGAGGGCAAAAATGGGGCAAAATTCACTTAATAACTGTCTTGCTTAGCAACAGATATTTTGGGCTCGATTGTGGTTGTAACTCAAGGACTACCTGTAAATCTTCATTCTGGATACGTTGACGAGAGTTCAGGAGCTTAAGAGCCAGCTGAGAGCCTGTGTGTGTTTAACATGGCAGAGCCTAGATTTGTGTTTCTCCTTATTACCATTTTCGGTGATGCTGAGAAGGCCACAAGATCACACTGCCAGCTCTGATGAAAGATGAGCTATTTTCAAGTCCATCTCTTAATGGACTGTTTTCATTCACATTGGTTAAGGACCTCATTTGTTTTCCTCCCTGTTCTGTTCCAATAAAGTTGCACTTTATGCCATGTCTTTTCGATCATAAATCTGAAGGCAAAGGCTGCTTTTATTACTGACTGTTGAGAGACTATTTAGGAGCCTTTCTTGGTTAAAAAGTATGAGGGGAAAATAGTCCATCGACATACGCTTGCTTCAGAATCAATTTAATGGCCAAGCCTATCGTGGAAACATATCAACGACACAGACATCTGCACCAGGGTTTTCCTCATGCCAACCCAACCTCCTAATTCAATTTCAATATATTTTATCCTTGATCTTATTTCCTGGATGATGGGATGGGAGAGTCACTTCCTCTGAACTCAGCTCTATGCGGTCATTGCTCCTTCCTATGATTAGAATGATCAAAATCTTACAGTAGCCCAAGATGATAAATTAAAGTCTCTGTGCATCATCCCTTCCTCGGGTACAGCCAACTGTGAAAGTCCCTGCTGTGAGTATATTGCTCTTCAGACATTAATGGATGAGAGCGGGCCCTGCTTGTGACTGCTTTACAAATATTGGATGGCCTCTTGTTTCGTTCTTTGGCTCAGCGTCCTTGGGAAGCATTCAACTCCTTTCCCCCTTAATGCATTTATTCTAGTACAATATTCGGGCTTCATATTTACAAAGGCAGGGATTTGATTAGGGGCTGCCCTACTTCAATCTGCTGAGATGGGATCTCATGTCAGAGCATTCTTCCCTTCCAAACATTTCCCCACCTGTGGAAAATCTAGCAGGCCAGGAAGAAGGCTGGATAAGGAGTCTTCTGGATATAACTGCGTTTGTATAAATGCTCCCACTATCACAATAACTTATGATTATTCCCTATTATGGATGTCTTCTCTTTAACTTGAAATGGCTATGGTACAACCTCCCAATTCTGAAAATACATAAATAAACATCAGTATGGAGTCAGATCAATTAAAAGCTGCTTTTAAAAAATTAATTAATTAATTTAGAAAATTTATATGGCTGCCCAACTCATTCACAGTGACTGTGGGCAGCATAAAAGAATTAAAACTCCAATGCAAAACCCAATAAGCCCCACCACAATGAAACCAGCCTCTTGATGGACTCCACAACACCTAGGCATCCCCAGGCCTGCTGGCAAAACCATATCTTCAAGGCCTTTCAAAAGACTGTCAGGATGAAAGGCAATTTTATTGCTACAGGGAGGGAGTCATCACTGAGATGGCTCTTATTCTTGGCCCCACTAGCTGGGTCTCCTTAAGAGAGGGGGCCTGTAACATATTCTATCTCCTTCCTCTGGTGGGTCAGATAGATGCAATTGGGAAAAGATGATCCTTCAAGTAACGTGGCCAAGGGCCATGTAGGATAGATATGGACACATGTGGATTTTCTTAATTCTGTAACCTAATGCAGTAACTAAAAAAACTGAAGACATCACAGATTTGGCATCACAAGTCCAAAATTTGTAACAAGACAATATAATTTTAAGGCTAACCAAAATGCTGCAAAAAGAACGGGCAAAGTGTTTGGTTCTCCAAAAATTTTGATCAGACAAGAACAAAATTAATTCCGAAAACTAGGTCAGCCAACTCCAGTTCAAAAATGGAAATTGTGAAGGTGCCTTGAGACTCTTCCTTCTATATACTGAAACCACTAATAAGCTTTCTCATGGTCCCAAGTTGGCCATAACATGGACATTTCTATGGTTATACTAAGCTTAGAATATTTAACAAAAATCTCAAGTTCTTGTTTTGCAAGTACGCAGAATGCTTTAATTGGCAGGAGGAACTAGATGTTATTGTGGTATCACCATCTATCACTTCTTGTATTTTGGTGGACTTTCATCCACCATTGCAACCAATGTTCAGAGGGAGCCAACTCTGTCTTATGGACCTTCATCTATGACCTTGTTTGTATGTGTGAAGCTCCTCCTGTGGCTAACTTTGGCAGTTGTACTTGCTCAGGTGTACTGAATCTTGGCTGGCAGCCATTGCCCCTTTGCAGTGCTTCTCAGTGGCTCTAATGAACAGTTACTTTATGGCAGACGTTTGAAGAATTCTGCACTGTTATCTTCCCCCTTGTTCTATCATCTGTTCTGCATGCTAAAGATTCAGATCAATCCATAACTTGATATTATGCCTCCACAGGGAGACATAAAAATGGTTTTGCATCAACATGGCTCTGTATGTCTTTGCCAAGTGGCTCGCAATGATGCACTTTAAATGACTGAACTCTTCTCAGTTCTGACTGTTTGTGTTTATGCAGGAGAATCAATATGGAAAGAGGGAATAAAGCAATGCCAAGTCCAGGCAGCTCATCCTTAACTCTGGTTTTATTTTAGCTTCCGACCATGCTCTCTCCAGAGCTGGTGGGAGTTTCATATTTCCCAATAAGCGTGGCTAGTAATTACTTCATTAGTTAATTAACAACACTCAACTCCTCTGGGCAATCCCAGGCTGAGAAGGAAGCTTCCCCCTCCCCCTCCCCCTTTTTAGTTTTTGAGAAGGTGTAACAGAAAGACTAGGACAGATTTTTTTCCCCTTTATTGTTCAATCCAAACCCCTCCTTTCTATTCTATTTCTATAAACACTCAGAATAGCTTACGGAAAGACTGTGACTCATAACAGTAAAATCAATACAATGAAAAAAATCAATTGTTCGAAGTTTGGTGGCAGAGATGTAACTTTGTCACTTTCCTATGTTTTGGGAGATTGGAAGCTAACTATACTGTATCTCCTTCGGGAGTGTGGGCCACAACCTGCAATATTTTCAACACAGCCTTTTGTGCTGATTGAAGTAACTGGGAAGATTTAGGGCAGGCAGCCGACCAATAACCAACCAGAAGCATTGACCTTTCTGAAAACCAGGACAGAAGATAAAGGGTAGGTACCTTTGTTCTCTGAGATGGTTCTTTTAGCTGTAGGCAAAGAAGGCACACAAAATTGATCTTGCCCTTCTTTTCATCAATTCTATCTATTCGGGGTTAAAAAAAAAAAAAGGTAAGGTAAAGGAGTCCATACAGATTTTTCTCTGCTAGATGTTGTCAACTATAAGGGGAAAGTTCAAGGCCTGACGACATTTTTGCGGTTATGTGGTCAGCATGACATCATGGAATGCTTTACCTTTCCACTAAATTGGTACCTATTTATCTACTTGCATTTGCATGCTTTCGAAGTGCTGGGTTGGGAGGAGCTGGGGTGAGGACAGGAGCTCACCCCATCGCATGGCTCTCAGATCTCGAACCTGGGCTGCTATCTTTCCAGCCAACAAGCCCAGGGTCTTAACCACTGAGCCACTGCGCCGCTCCAGTCCAAACTGAGGGCCTCGTCATATATCAGACCTTAGCTGAAAACATGTGTAGAAATAGTTGGGTATATTGGGAAATGTAGTCCTTTGCATCTTGACAGCCTCAGATGGGATAACCTATGGTGCATTGAAAGTTAGATGTTCTTTGCTTAGACAAAATAATAATAATAGAGAGGGCAGGCATAGAGTTTATAGAGTCAATTATGTATGTGTGAGTCTGTCTATCTAAAGTATCTATTTTATATGATCCAAAACATGGATCTGATTTGAATTAGTCAATTGCTGAGCTCCACTTGGAGGGACAAAAAAACCCCTATTTCTAAACACTTTAGAGCTTAGTTAGGATCGTAGACCAGCGCAGGTATCATTTTCAAAAAGAAGAGCAATCAAAATGCATGGGTTATATGAAAGTTATGTGTGACAAGATCCCTTGCAGACAGAAAGGTGATAGGAAATAAATACTGGGTTCCAAATACTTAAAAATCTGCGGTAGTTTACTTTCCCCAAACTTTTAAGCAGAATTCTTGATCAAGGAGTTGATAACAAAACCAGTCTCTTTGGAACGTCAGCAGTCCAAACCAAGAACTCAAAATAAAAGATCACACCAAAGGAGAAAATGGGGTAGGCAGTAGCAATTTGAAGCTTGTTTTCTTCCGGTTGCACCAACAGATTCAACGGGCATTCCAGCCTCAGCGTCAAGGCAATTTCCTCCCTGGCAGTCTCTGGCCACTTGTTGGAAGTTAAAACCCACCCCTCTCCTAGAAGAATGAAATATTCTAGGAAATATTAAAAAAAGCAGAATATTATATTTCCCTGGATGAGAAAAGGAGAAACATGTTTTTAAAGACAAAGCAGCTTCCTGCAGCTCTCTGCCCCCACCCCCCTTCAGCTCCAGGGTGATGAGATCAAGACATGACCCTCAGGACATGATAGGATTAGCCCTCTACCCATCTCACCACATCTACCCATCTTCACATGGGAAGATTACATCACCCAGCAAGATTCAACCAAGCTACCCCTGCATGGCCCATGGGAGTCTGACAACCAATCAGGATACATTTGCCACAGGAACAGGAAGCAAGTTCAAAGCCCAGCAGAGGTTATAAATCTCTCTCATCCATGTGCTTTTTTGCCCAGGACCTCAAACCATGTGTGGTCCCATCCACTATTAAAACCATATTTCCAAACAGCCTCCACGTTTCCAGTGTCTTTCTCCCCACTTGGAACTGAACCCAGAAGGATATTTCTTCCAACAATTTGGCACCCCAGATGGGACTCCAAGCTAACCTGATCAATGGACCTGGCCCAGGTAAGCCTCCCTTGCAGGCAGCAGACCCATTGAGTCTGTGGGTGAGTTTTCCTGGACCTTGGCCATTTGGAACAAAGGCTTTAAAGGGGTTTTGAGTGTTGAGCTCAAAGACTGCTTGGAAAGAAGGTGAGTACCTCTAAATTTTAATTTTGTAGCCCAGAAAAGTGTATGTAAGCCTGTGTGTGTGAGTGGATCCTTCTCCCAGTTACAGCTGGATCTTGCTTCCTCTGTGTGTTCTACCAAGAGAGCCTGGAAAGTATAGGAGGTCAGACCAGAGAACAGGATCTTTTTTTTT